>JACXIT010000193.1:449746-460544 GCA_014737525.1 Bombus difficillimus | reverse complement strand
TGAACAATTATTTATTTATCGTTTATTTCTTCTTCTCTGCTTTTTTTTTTTTTTTTTTTTTTTTTTTTTTTTTTTTTAATTTTTTTTTTTTTTTTTTTTTTTTTTTTTTTTTTTGATTTGTCGATTAAAAGCTACTTCTATTTTGACGTTGCTTTTCTATTTAATAATTTGACTCGCACGTCTCTTCCTTTTTGCGACTAATCGAGATGTTCACCCTTTCGAAATATCGTCTCGATTTATTCAATTTTGTATCATTATTAGGAAACATATCCAAAGCTTCGAACAGATTTCTCAGAATATCGCAAGAAGATTTGTCAGTAAGGTTTCTTCAGGCTTTTTTTAAATTGTAATTCACCGAAGAAGTTACTCGTAGTTTTTCGCCCTTAGTCTATTCTATTTATTTTTGTCTTTTCTTTTTTTTTTTCTTTTTCAAACTTCTAACACACATCTAGATCTAACACACATCGTCTTGAACGAGGTTCGTAGAGTATTTTCTCGGTATATTACACGATTTATATTTTTGTCATATTCTTCTCTCGCAATCAGCCCTAGATTTTTGCTCTGGCTACTCGATTCGAATCGAAAGAAACTCACCTTGAAGGATGAAACGAAAGAAGAAACGATCGTTCGAAATACAGAATAAAAGTAATAATACGGATTCATTTTAGTTAGCTAGAATTTGTCTAAATCGTCCACTCCACTTTTTAATCTGACACGTTTTCGAGATCTTTCATTTATACAAGAATCGCACGGAATCACGAGTATCTCAAGTTTAATTAATTTATTCGAGCGATTTCTCCACTACAAAAAATTTTCTATTCGTGCAATTCTTGTTCTATCGATTGATCAAAATTTCCTAATCGGGCAACAAATATCGCTTCGATGAAAATGTTAATTAATGAGAGAAATGATCGATCGTTTTTTATCAAATATCTCGCGTCTAGGAGAAGAATTTCTCGACGAAAGATTCAAAGATCTATGTGGCTATTATGCTTTACGTCATGATTGATCGCCGCGGAATCGATCGACTTTTTCAAGAACGAACGTACAACAAATGAATCCTCCGGCATCTCTAAAAGAAACGTGGCTATAAAATATCGAATGTATTTTCAGCGTTTGTATTCTTAAAACTCTTGCTTCATCAAAGACAAATAAACCGTAGCCGTTTTCATTGTAAAAATCGAACTCTTCCTTTATATGAAGCAATAATCTCGAAAAAGAAGAAAAATATAGGGGATTTTTAAAAAAATAAACATCTGTGGTATCATAGCCAAATAATGAGCTTTTTTTATACTAATAAAAAATTGTTTAAAAAACTTCACACAATGATATACTTTATAACAATATATATATATATAATTAGTAAAAATACGAATGCGATAAAAGGAGACAAATTTTTTTTTTTTTAATTTTTTCCCAATTTATGGTTACATGTACTTATACGTTTTATTAAGTTTTTTTTTTTTTTTGGCGCGAACGAACATATATATATATTGTAATCCTGTCACCTACGTTAAAAAGAACGGTCAATATTTGGATCGATAGATCAATAGATCGACACGATCGATGATCAAAACGATCTTAAAGTTCTTAGGAATTAAACGAGACGGACTGACATATACGGAGTGGACGATATTACGAAATGTTTTAATGGATTGTTGATAGATTCGCGTCTGATGTTCGAATGAGAAAGTAGACGAGAAACAAAGAATCAATCCTCTTCGTAGGAACAAGTTGGAAATTGAATTATCCTCCTTGAAGAAAGTTGTGAAAAACTTCGAACAGGAGCACTCTAATTATATCGGCCATTGAACTCGCAAGTCAAACTTCCGCAAGTTACGATTTATCTCGAGTTGCAAATTCGAGGCTTCTTAAGATCTATCTAAACACATTCTGGATACATATCGATCTAAAATTTCAAACTTGTTGCGGTAGAAAAAAAAATGTCTTTTCTTTCCACGCTTCATACGATTCACACTACATAAATATCGATCCAAAATCGGTAGAGTCCCGACTCAAGTCATTCTAATACTTCACATTTAACAAAATTACCATGTAATCCTAAAAAGAAACACAAAACTGTCAATTCTAATTAATAGACTTGGGAAGTTTATGCTGTTTATTGGAAAATTTCAATGTGCAGAATATGTACTCTACATATATATAACGAATAAGAATATTCGAAACATACAATTTATAATAATTAATGTGCGACAGAAATCTCTACTTAGATTTCATTTCCTTAACGACTAAAATAAGACCTAAATTTGCACAAACGTCCGTCATCTACCGATTACGAACAACCACGCAATCATTCAAAACCATCGAAACTAATAACATCTTTGACAACACGACAACAAATATCTTAAACCCTTCGTTGCAAATCGAGCATGTAATTAACGTTCGCGAATCTTCTCCATTTTCCAGTGGAACATCCTCAGCGTATTCGACGATGGAAGCTACGAAGAAGGAACGAAAGCTTCGGTGTAACGGCTGGCTATTGCTACCGTAGATCACAGAGACGAGGATAACAGTAAGAACAACAATGAAACGATTATTAGGAGGAGCAACGTCACGTCGATGGATGATCGAAAACTAGCGATAGCGAAGAAAACAAAGAGACGAGGATCGTCGATAGGCGATGGGAAATTAGCCGTAACGAAGGAAATAGAGGGATAAGGATCGCCGATAGGTGGTTGGAAACAAATAGTCGCGATGGAAACAGAGGGAACAGGCGGCTAGAGGCGCGCACTGGGTGCAGAACGTCGCTGCTAGTCGGCCTGACTCTCCTTAGCATTAACACGCGATATACCAGAAAAACCAGTTTGCGGGCTTTTTATTAGGCCTTTACTTTCGCTTGCAAACTGAAAGGAAGAGTGAGCGAGCGAACGAACGAGGCCTGGCTAAGTTCTAACCGGTGAGCGAGCGAGCGAGCGAGCAAAGTGACTGACTATGCTGACTAACGGGGTCACCAGTCTATACGGACACGCACATAAAAGAGAGATGCCAAGTGGCGCGAGCATATACGTCCTCTCTCTTCTTTACTCTCCTTGCTTACACGCACCTGTCTCTGTACTTCGTGCGTGCCTGCGTGTGCGTGTACGTGTGTATATGTGAGCGTTTTATCTGTATGTTCTACGCGTTACGTGTTTGCCTGCTGCAGGTAGGAACAGAGAAAGAGAACAACGCGTTAGAGAGATAAAGATTTGCCGAGACACGCGAAAAACGCTAGAAGATTCGTGGCTTGGTGGTGTATATTCTCTGTGCGTGTATAGAACAGATTATACACACGCGGATACACACACACGCGTGCCCGTTTGTATACGCACCGACAGCGATTCGCGGGACGATACAGTTTGCAAGTTCGCCGCGCCAAGAGTCTACGTTTTATTATGCAAATGAGTTTTATCACGGCCGGAGAAACATAGGCACGCGAACGCGCGTGTATTTTGCTTTGCGAGCGGCGCTGCTGCTGTTCAGTCGGATAAGGTATTAAATAATTATCGGTATCGAGAAGAAAGAAGGTTATGCAAGCTGTTCGCCGTCGCCTCCGGCGGAGACTCTAGGGTCGCCGCAAGGATCGCTCGATCGCACGTACGTGTGTGTGTGTTGTGTGTGTATGTGATTTTATGTATCTACGAATGTATACGATTAAGTACGAAGATTATAGGGAAAAATACGAGGAATACGATTATATTAATTTCTTCGTTTTGGGGTTGCTAAAAGTAGCTAAAAGGGTGTACTTTGATATCTAATATCAAATATACGAGAAGCATTTCTTTTGAGAAATTATTATCTTTGGTAAATATTTTTCAAGAGAATCCTACAATGAAATTCGATGAAAAGACAATTTCGATATGCGGCCGATTGATAAAATATTTTTAAATTGCGCCCATACGAACGACAATAAAATGTGACTTATCTCTTTCCCTATAGTCTTCATACATATACTCGTTGTACGTGATTATGTGTATAGTTTCGCGTATACAGGCTAAGATGAAGGGCTTCTGTCTTCTAGTCACCTCGAATCTCTTTCGACGCGTCCTTCCATGAATCCCAAGATTAGTCACGGTGTTTTTTTTTCCCTGGTATAATACTAGAACTGGAAAGAGTATCTGGATGGTCGTTTTAGCGTCTCATGTTTTTAATGCGCGCGTCTTTTGGTAAACGAAATTTTGCTTCTTTTTATCTGGATCAACATTCGTCTCAGTTTACCAAGTATTCGCGTGTATGTACGTTACATGAGGGTGCCTCTGTTTCTTTGAGTGTCCATGTTTTCTTTTTGTTTATTTGCTTAGGCTTTGTTCTTGTTTGTCTGTTTTGTCTAGGCGATGTGACAGCGCTGGTTGACGCGAAACTAAAAAAAGGAAAAAGAAGAAAAGAAAACAAGTAGAGACGCCTCTCACCCCTCGTTCATCTCCTCCTCCCTTTACCCTCTTCTACCTTTTACTCTCTTCTCTCTTTCTCTCTTTCTCTCCCTCTCTCTCACACACACTCTCCGCGTACAAACTCTCTCGTTGTCGCACCGATCGCGCCGCTCATCCTCGATTTTTTTCTCTCAATCTTATATATCACGTTACAGTAGTATCTAAATGAAATGTGTTCACAGCCACACATTAATATTTATACATAGATTTTATACATGTATTTATATATTTAAATATAGTATATATATATTTATATATTTATAATTATTCTTTTTTTTTTTTTTTTTGAAAACGCCGCGCCCGTTAATGTTTCTTTGTTTTTTTTAATCTGTTTGAGTTTACTTTTTGCTTACTTTTCGTGAAATCTGTGTGTGTTACCACTACCTTTTCTTTAGTTACACGTTTCTCGAAACATCATATGTTCATTCGTTATAATATACTTTTTTTTTTCATTTTTTTTTTTTTTTTTTTTTTTTTTTTTTTTTTTTTTTTTTTTTTTTTTTTTTTTTCTTCGTTTTGGGAAAAGAGGAAAGAAAGAGGAGCGACCGTGGAACGCTGACGGACGCCTTTGTACGCGCTCTCTATCAGCCGTTCCTTTCGTTCTCCGATCCGATCCCAGACGCCCTCTGTTCCTTCGTTTGTTCTCCCTCGTCGTCGGCGTTTTTTCTTCTTCTCTTTCCTTTCTTTCCAACTCCTCGGTAGTGTTCTCCGTACAGCTTCCGATTCCGTTTCGTCGTCGTTCCTCCGCCTTCGAAATTGACTTGCCTCCTTCCGGTTCCATACGGAATCACTTAGTGAACCGACGCCATCGCTTGGCGGCGCTACCGTCCTCCCGGGGTCTCTGAAAAGCGTGTGTGTTCTTTTCTCAACGCGCGCACAGTCTCCGTCTCTCTCGCGCCACCGTTGCGATTCATATATGCGTCCGTCTCGTTTCATCGACGCGCGCACCGACAATAGTATAATAGTTTACCGGGTATATTTATCGCGTGTTTTCACCGCGCGTGCGCAATTGCGGTTTCCGTTTCTCTCCACCATCCGTTCGAATTCGTTAGGCACAACACATTCATTTTTTTTTGTTACTTCTTCTATATATTCGTTCCGCTTGGTTTCTTTATCTTTCTTTATTTCAACGTTTTTTTTTTTTCTTTTTTTGTTTTATTTCGTTTGGAGTCTTGTAGTCTCTCGGTTGATCCCCTACGACCGTCTTTACAGCAAATACCATTGTGTTTTGGTCCTTCCTCCCGCGACAACTGATCGTCCACCGGAGCTGAATAAACGCATCCAGGAGAAAGAGAAAGATACACCGGGACGTAAACGCGCAATATTACAAATGTTCCCGCCGTTAGGTTAGAATTTGATCTTCTCCTGGATCTCTTCAGTCTTCCGCGAAGCTGTTTCTTTCGTTTTTGTTGTTTTTGTTCACTGTCACCGACCCGCTCGAACGATAAACACCGTCCTCCCACGATCCATTTGGCGAATCGATCACCGCGGGTTTTATCTTCCTCCGGTTTTATTCCGACGAGAATATTTCTCGTCTACGTCACACTCTGGATCGGTCGGTGTTCGATGTTCGACGCGTGTCCAAGCGTCAACTGAGGAGCAAACGATTTTGCTCCTTCGACCCGCTGTCGTGAACGATCAATGATCGACAAGCGTCTTTCTCGAGATTGTTGGATAAACACGAACCACGACGATCCGAATTACGTCGATCGTAACCTGGTTGAGGACGATTGCCCTCCTGGTCGGTAAGCAGAGGCTCGTCGATGGTTCCGTGGTCAATAAAGATCATGGAGTTATCGCGGACATCGGTGATCGTGCCGGTGGTGGTCGTAGCGGTGTTGATGGCGGTGCTAGTGGCGACGATAGCGTTGGCGTCGATGTCGCATCACGACGAGCACGCCATCCACGAGTTGCACGTGCACGTGTAGCACGCGGTGGGTATCACTGGAGCGTAATAGTAACCGTTCGCGTAAACGTATGTGGTGGGCGGTCCAGGAGGTGCCTGCTGATGATTCGTCAACCGTTGCTGTTGCTCCTGGCAGAACACCTGGTACGCAAGATTTTCGATGAGAGCTAGGGTCTGCCGTCTCTCGTGACCCATCAGGCACACGGTGGACTCTTCCACCACGCTGTGAAGCAACATCAGGTACTGGTACTTGAGGGCTTCCTCCTCGGGGCCGACGAAGTGGTTCCACAAGTAATTTTCGAGTTTGGCCCGTTGCTGGCTGATGTCCGGGAAATCGATGAAGAATCTCGAGCACATGTATCGCTCGAGGGTTTTTATATAGTCAGGTTGAGAGGGTTTGTACATCTTAACCAGGAGATTGCAGTATTTGAGCAGGCCGCCGCCGCGGATCTCTTCCGGATGCCTCGTCGAGATCAGTTTCTTGTGAAGATGGTATAACGCCTCCTGGAAATCACCGTACACCGATTCACCGACCACGGTTGGGTAGAAGTTCTCGCCAATTGGCAGCTTGCTGCACTCGTAGAACAGGAGCAGCGAGTCGAGCACGATCTGGAACGAGTCGACCGAGAATTCGAACTGCCGCCTCATCGAGTCGACGAACTTCAGTTCGACGTTCCTGTGACCTCGCGAGTTCCCAAGGGAAATCAGGGACCACCGGTCTCCATCGTTATTCACTTTCACCATTTTGCTCACGTACGCCTCTTTCAAGCTGCACGTGGTGATACGTTTACGGCTGACACCTTCTGGCAGCAGGTCGAACAACGAGCCAAGCACCGCGGCCTTCACCTTGTCGTAGTTTCGCCCGCTCGACAATTCCACGGCGAATATCAAGTCCAGGTCGTTGTACGGTTGCGACTCGGTGGCCAAAACGTGAGAAGCCGCGCCGCCGTTCAACCTGATGTCGCGTACCCTCATACCGGCTCCACCGTTGCTCGGATCAGATTCTAATTTGCTACGGACCACGGTAACCAGGTCTCTCAATCTGACTTCCAAAGTAGGGAAGTTACCACGACCGTGGATGCACACCACCTCGTTCATCACATCGTTCAATCGTCTAACTTGCTCGAAACTGAGCACAGCCAGCCTCTGCTGGGGATCCGGACAGTCTGAGTTGTGGTTGTTGTTCCCATTGTTCGCGTTGTTATCGTTGCCTCCGTTGCTCTTCGTGCCGTTCACCTGGCACAGGGACTCCATCATAGCGACCCGACGCTGGCGTTCCTCGCCGATCTCCAGGGAGCCACACTGTAATGGAAAAGAAACGAGAGACGTTATTAACCGTGGCATTTCCGCATTCGGTTACAATTGTATTGCGATTGTACGTTATGTTCCTTCTTAAATGGATACCGTTGGATGTCTATGATTATATTACATCGGATGATTGAAGTAAAGCGAAATTGTTGATTGTATTGTAGTATTATGGGCAAAAGGTGATATCGGGTGAACCATAAACAGTCTTGCGAGAAAGCCGAGGTGCCGACAGGCCCATCAATGTGTCGTCGGCGCTTCAATCGAATAGTTTCGTGGAAAGGGCCTACGTGATCTGGCTACGAGCGGTTGAAGACCACGTGCGTAGTAGGCATAAGATAAAAGCCAAAGGAATGCTGAGAAACATAGAGGAATTAAGTCAATGTCAGTGGAGAAGTCGGAGAGCGTTAGTTGAGAAGTCAGAGAGTGTGAATCGAGAAGCGAGGGAGAGAGTGTTGCTAGCGTTATCGAGAGAGTATGGTCCGTGTGAGAGAGAGCGTTGGATTCGTGATGACGAGAGTTACGAATTAACTATCTAGTTGTCTAAATTATAGCACGTTGTTGTATTTAGTTCACGTTAAACGATCATTGTTTCCTGTTTAATCAACATCTGTACAATCCATTTATTGTAAGTAAACTAACTGTATGTTTTGTTCTATGTGAAATACACAAGATAACTTTTAATATCGCGTTCGTGATACTTAGTATATACACTGTATAGCTTATTTTTTTAATAAAATCTAGCTTATCCTGTCTATATGATCTAAATATTATTTCTCCATGTCTCGATTACGTTTACTTGATCTTTTCCAACTTTGGAGCGAATGTAATATCCTAAGACGTTTGACGAGGGATGGAAATAAAACGAGTATAGAATAGATTACGAATTCTCCTCAGATTTGGACGACGGCCCAGGGAATAGCGTTGAGAGGAGTGGTACCTCTCAATGCCCGAGCTAACCTAGAAACGACTCCCCCATAATGGGAGAAGACACAGGAGTACTTTGGCAGTAATTCGAAAGAGGTTCCGGGGCATCCCCGTTGAACGTCAGATGGATCACCGTGGGGTTTTAGTTGGTAAAGTCCGACACTACCTCGCCGCCTTTCAGAAGCGGCGGGGGGTTCGTGAGGATTTCCCCACGTAAGAAAAAAGAATAATTGTGGTAAGTAGAACCGCTTAGAAACTATTTCCCAGTGTGAGAAGAATTTCTAGTCTTCTCCCTATAAAAACATTAAAATATATCTAGAATAAAATCCTGTAATGAATATGATAATGCAACGATTACCCAATGAAAGATGCAGAACGATATCGTTCTAGATAATAAACGCGAAGTATCGTCCCGGTGATTTTAATCTGATAGACGGTTACTTTTAATCGATGTTTATCGATGAAAGTCCTGATAAATCAATCGAGGAACCTTGCCGCAAAACAGATAAACAGTTTCGATACTCGACAAACGATTTACTAACTAGTTGCTATAAGATTCCTAACCAATGAGAAGTTCTTGGAGGAGCGTCTAAATCGATAAGTTTAACATTATGTCGTTAGCAAACGCGCCCTTCGAGAATGTCTTCGTATCTGCGAGTTAGATGTTCACGTTTAGAAATGCCACGAGGTTACGTCCGGGTAGCGTACACGAGCTATTCAAACTTCTCGCCCATCCTTCTTCGATGGTGCCTCTTTGAGAAAATTAAGTCGTTGCTTAAAAGGTTCAGACGAAGAAGCGTTCTATTCGATGGTCTGCTTTTTAATGGAAGCTTCAAGCTAAAGTTAAAAATAAATTCTCGATATTTCAAAAGATTTCTTGCATTTATTTTATTTCGAAATACTGTCAAAGATTTCGCAAGGTTTTACATGATTTTGAAAGATTCTCCGCTATCATAAGATATTTCGAAAAGCTTCTTTTAGTATTCCAAAATGTTCTGTAGCGTCGCAGCAATTTCAAGTTTCAAAATCCTTGGAATTTCGAAGGTTCTTTTGGTATTGGAGCGTGGCTCAAAATATGTTGAAACGTTGCGTGACATGCCGTAAGAGCCTTTGGTATCTTTAAATATTCTCAACGATTTCACAGCTTTTGCAACAGAATTTGAAAAGTTTCACGCTATCTCGAAAGCTCACGAAGAACCCTAAAAGGTTTCTCGATGTCTCAAACTATTCTTCCACGTGAAAACACCTTAACGTTAAAGAAATCGTTTGACCATCGCAAAAGTCCTGACATTCCGAACGAAACCATTTCCAAAGATTTCCAAACATTTTTCTACCCGATAAAATTTCTTATTTATCAGAGAGTCTTTCAATGAACCACGAGAATGTCCCTAATCCTCCAAATACCTCAAAATTCTTCCTTTCTTTAACAAATTCGAAAAGATCCTGATCAACCTACGCGAGATCCTCGGACGTTTAAAAAATCAATTTCGAAATATCGATCACGTATGACAGTGTATGATTGGACAGGTCGACGCCATTGGACACAGTCAGCTGTTGAAGGTAAACAGCGAGGTGAACTCGAGTGCCAGCTATAGATTGGAAGGGAACTCGATCGGAGAAGCAACAGGGCCACCAGTCAGAGTTCGCTCCTCTACTCGTTCACGGTCGCGACACGTCGTTTAATTAACGTTATTTCATTAACAGAAAGGCGCAGCGTGGGCCTTCGTCGATCGCCGGGGCTAAGCAACGTCGTTAAGCTTATCGGCAAGCTGCAGCAGCTTCGATATTAATCGAACGAACCGGACGATAAAACCGGTCGTTAAATTGAAATTCCTCGTCGAACCAGAAGTCGCTTGCAGCCTACGTTTTTGCTCTCTTTTCCATGATCGTTCTTTCTCACCGTGCACTTGGGAACGACAACGCATAATCACGGTAACTTCGTTAGTTAATTGCCTCACGCTCGATTACCAGTCCAGTTGCGTCACGCTTTTCCATCCATTTCGCGATGTTTCCTATCTGCGACGGAATAACTAACTATTATACCACGCTTACAGCTATGAACGCCGCTCGTCGACAATAACGATGATTTTCTGCCTTTCTAGGGAAAGCAAGAACATTCCAGAGTTGTTTTAAGAATGGAGACACGAGCGTGTGCTTCGATAATACTTTTTAGTTTTTTTTTTTTTTTTTTTTTTTTTTTTTTTTTTTTTTTTTTTTTTTTTTTTTTTTTTTT
>JACXIT010000193.1:345772-449520 GCA_014737525.1 Bombus difficillimus | reverse complement strand
GTTCCAACCGCCAATATTTTTTATCGGTTAATCAAGGAATGCCTCTCTGATGTGGGTTTTTTGATGTATCCTTTTAGTACGTTCGATTCAACGAATAATAATTCTTTTTATGTTCTTTTATATTTTATATCCGATCGATTGAAATAGTGCAACGTGGACGGTAAACGAAGAACAATCGTTCCACTGAATTTGCAATTCAAGTAAATCCTCCACCAGCAACGAGATCGACGAAGATTTCGACGTATCTTTCTAACAATCCTATTCGTTCACCGTGTCATCTATTTCCATGGGTAATAGAGAAAAGCCGCACGGAACCGTAGAAACTGACATCTCCGCTGCTATAACTCGAGCCACGACCACCCAAACGTATTGCAACGATTATGTTAACGGCCACGGATTTATCGAGGATCAGCCGGCTGACCAGATCGAACTACTTTCACTCGACCAGGGTGCACTCTCCGGCGAAGCTCTGATAGTGAACAACGATCACGAAATAATCGAACTACCACCTGTGGAGCACGGGACCGGCCTTTGCCTTCCGTTTTCGGATTTCATCGAACAATCCAACCGCTTACCATGAAGAACAACCGCTCGACGTCGTTGTGTGGCTCTCTGTTCTCTTCAGTTTCGATATCGAGATTCACTGTAATTCACTTAACAAGATTTGGCTTCAACAACGTCTAAGTCACTTTTCTTCTATTTAGATATATCTCGATTCAACTTCGATTATTTCTTTTTTTATTTGGTAAATTATATATATATTTAAATATTTTATTTATTTACTAACACGAAAAAGAGAAGATGGGTTTTTAGATCGAAAGCTTTTTGGAGCGAAACTGCAGCAAGTGTACGCGCGCGGCACAAACGGAGAGCGAAACGTCGCGAACGGGCTCCGCTTAGGCGAGCAGATCCGCAGCTGATGAGAGGCAACAGCGAACTGAGCGAACAGCGCGGTGAAAGGCGTACGAGGAAGACTGGTGGCGGCGACGGCGGCAGCGGCGGCGGCGGCGGCGGCGGCGGTGGCGGTGGCGGTGGCGGCGACACCACCATCAACAGCAGCGGTAGCGACGTCCTGAGTGTACCGGGAGGGCAGCACAAAGCTACCACGCAGCTATCGACGCCGAGCTCTGCCTCCGTACGAGTCTGATCATCGCGCGTATCCTCAAATGAATGTTAGTTTGATGCTGGCCGGTTCGATTTTCGTTATAGTATCGCGAGTAATAGGCAGACTGATTACGAGTAAATATTGCTATGTATGTTGCGTAGGTTGAATGATATGAAAGATTAATAAATTCTGTGGTAAATATTACATACGTCATAGGTATCGCAAGAATTTGTGGGTGTATTTAATTTTATTCCTTGCGTCATTTTCCACTCAATTATATTTTTCTAGCGTTAAAAATATCTGTAATTTGGACAAAGTACGAGAGAAATGTGTTAGCGGTATACGCGCGATTTCTCGTTTCTACGTTAAAAATCCTCTGAAAACGTGAATTCTTTTCGTTCGCCTAATCGACAGTAGCAATTAATTTTTATGTTCATTACGTTATACATCGAATATTAATAATTGTTATACTGTACTACTATACTATTATATACACTCGATGAATATAAATATTTATAATACTTCAATTATTGTTACAGAAACTATTACCGGGGACTTGAATCGTTTGTTTTTCATTATCTCATGAATATCATGAATATCATCGGGGAAGGAAAGTAAAATTATGTGACACGTTGGGATTGAAAAACGTCCAAGTTAATCGACCAGAGTGTCCCAGATACTTTATTACGATCAAAACTTTTTCTTCGTTGATATTAATTTCGGTAGTGACCAAACGTCTTAGTTATTTCTGTTCTAAACAAAAGCCCTTTATAAAAACTTGGCTGTCGTTTCGTTTTAATTGACATCCATCTGTATGTCAGACGTCTGTTCGCTGTCCATTCTGTTCGAGAATTATCGAGAACGTTTGAGAACATCTATCTATGATTCATCGTCCGTTTGAAACCTCCGTGTAATCACCGCGTTTATCTTAATTAGAAAGAAAAAAACAGAGAAATTTCATCGTCGCACTCTAAAATAAAACAAATCTACAAGATATTCTCCGTACAAAGTGTTCGAATGAGAAGAAGAAATAAGAAAGTTTCGCCTTTATAATTTAAATTAGAAATTCCTTTTGTCTTTCGATTTCAAGACATCCAGAACCTGCTACACTTCAAATATACCATGTGTATCATTTTGAAGTTTTCTTCAATTCGAAGTACGATCGTGGAGAATCACGAGTCTATTTGAATTTCTGTCACTTGCAGTTTCTTCGATACAGTTTCGATAGAGTAGCAACGCAATTACCATGAAATTTTCTCGTCGTATCGACGAGAGTGTTCGCTTATTCTCTCGAACGCTTTCATCCCCCTTGTTCTGACGTCGATATCTTCTCGTACTTTTCGCCAGAATTACGTAATTCCAAGTTAAAACCTCGTGAAACGTTTAATCAATCTCAAGGTTGAAATCGTGGCTCCCATTCCATCGTCTTGCCTTGTTCCGATATCGCGCGACCGTGATACGTTTATTCCGAGATAATAAAAATTATAGCTCGCAGAACGACACAACATTTTGTTCGTTCACTTGAAATTCAAAGAAGTATTTTGTTTCTATAGTCCGCTGTTGAATTTTAAGTAACCGTGATTTAGAGTTTTATCAGCTAGAAAAGGAATATTTTTAGCATAAACTGCTATTTAAAGGCCAAGCACTTGTTTCGATTATTATTCATTATTTTTAATATTTACATATATTAGAGAAGTATAACGAGCTTCGATCATTCCGATATTAATTAGAAAAATTGTATAATTCGAGGATCGCGAATATCATTTGTGATTTAATTCTTCAAAATTATTTACTTTCCTTTGGATATATATTTTTCTCTAGTTTCCCGACTCTGTTCAGTCATTCGACAGGGTTACTGATAATATGAAAATTTTCCTTCACTTGCATTTTTATCAACAAAACATGGAAAAGAGAACAAACCTACTTCGCAAATAATAATTTACAGACATACAGATTTATAACCTTCTTCATTTCGAAGCAAAGTTTCTAGTTTCGAAAAGTATCAGAGATCGATTCTCTTTCAATTATTGGGTTGGCAATTAAGTGATTGCGGATTTTGTCAATGCCACCTAATGACAAAATCCGCAATCACTTAATTGCCAACCCAATAATTTGCCAATAGTTGCCAACTCAATGTATTTTCTCCGCTTATTTACAATTTCTCTTGCTCCAAATTAAATTCGATTGTACGACGTGTTTTGTTTTAAGTCCACCTTCTACTTCCTCCTGTGTCAAAATTTCAAACATCACCGATTCTATAACACCAGAAATATAATCGAGGGAGACCCTCATTTTTACTATCGTTACGTCACCATTCACGAACCATAACTCAACCTTTTCATCTATCCTTCGGACAATCGAAACACCTCGTATGAAACCAATCTTTCCATACACGTCGTTACTACCCAACGACCATAGAGAAGACAAAGTAGAAGAGTTTCAGGAACCCTCGTCAAACGCTTGTTGCCCGGTTCAACGAGAACAACAGTAGCCGCGGTGAAATCGATTGGAAAAACGACGTGGCTCGTTGACGCTTGAACTCTGATCGACCATTAACCACTCCAGATAGAAGCGGTTTGAGAGAAAGGGGGGGAAAAACAGCAAGAGGAAGACAGAAAATAAGCAAAAGGCAGACGAGTGAAGTAGAAAAAGTTGGAAACAAGGGAAAGCGGAGGCGGGAGAATACGGAGAACGGTCTGAACGAGACGGAACCGATGAAAAGATAGACCGAAATGGAAAAACGGAAGCTAATGGGGGAGAAACAGAGTAAAAGGTAACAGAAAAGAGAAGCAGGGGAACAGAGGGAACGGACAGGTGAATGGGATTTAATTAACAAAGGAAGAAACGAAAAAAAACGAGAGTATCTGCCGAGTGGACAATAACGAAAAACTAAAATGCAACGTGAACAATGTAGAAGATAGAAAAGGGGCAAGTCGCGGAGAACGCAGGAAACGGTGGAAGACAAAAGGAAGAAAGCGTAACGTGGTACGATAAGAGTAGAGATCGAAGAATAGGAGGAAAAGTAAGGAAAATGGAAAAAAGGAGATAAAAGAGAGGCAAGATGAATGGAAGAGAAAAAAGAAAGAAGCGGGTAGGAGAAGGGTAGAAAACGGAGGATGGGTGGTTGGCCCAGATCCTCCCTCCTCGATTTTCCTCTTCTCACCCTCTAACGCTTCCAATGACGTCACCACGAAGAACGCGTGGGTGTCATTGAATGAACAGGCCGACCTGAGTGCTACGTTGTATTTGCCCGTACGATCCGCCTCTATATAAAGGGTGTTTCGTCCATCTTGAACTCCTTCATACCGTAATTCTTTTTATCGAAACGAAAAAATCGTGTCGGGTCAAAGTTGATTTAGAACGACGACGATCATCGTGACTCACGACTAGCGAGAATCGTCGATTCTTACGCGATTTCTTTATAAACGCAGCACAGGAGAGAAATAGTTCTTTACAGTTTTACGTTATGTTATCGTATCTTTATATTATACATCGTTAGAGTTTCGTATTTTATGTTTCTGTTTCGATTTCTATGTCATCGATGTTTAGGAATTGCGAGAATAGACGCAAGCAGCAGAAACATAGACAGTAACGCGTATAAGCGGTACATTCAAAGGTCAAGTTTGAAGACTAAACGTTAAGTACGAGAGATGTTAAGCTCGGTGGGTGGAAAGATACGAGCGTAAAGCAAAGAGAAACTGCAAGTCCCACTTAATCCACAGGCAAAGGACTGTGAAAAATAAATCAAAAATAAAATAAAAAAATAATTCCTGTACTAATTAATTAGATCCAACTGTATTTTAAGTTTCCTATCCTGCGATAATACTTTCTATAAAATTTTCACACTACGAAAATGAAACGTACAATACAAACTAAGGAAAAGACGGTCCCATTGAAAGACAAGGATACGTACAAATATTTCCAACAGCCACTGTATATCTAGGAATATTAATATCTATCGTGTATATAAAATAAAATCAACATCCACTTTCCGATATTTCTATCTCTAAATATCGAAACGAGCGAGAACAACAGATATTAACTCGTATATCAAATGCAAATTAAAATTAATATCTACTAATTGATCTAAGACAAACGAAACACCCTGCATAGGTATATTAGTATACGTTAGAGCTGTACGAATGCGCGCGTGTCTGTATTGGTTGGAGCTGAGATGGTGTACTTCTAGACGCCCACGTCGTCAGTCGCGCCGGGGAAACAGAGAGAGGCTGGACCAACGGGGGTTGGCCGACAAGTAGTATCGATCTCGGCCGTTCCAGTCGTGAACCCACGTCAAACCGTGGCTCCTTCATTTTTACATCGTACAGCGTACGCGGCCGATGGATTCGCTGGTGACGAAGGACTACGAGATATGAACGAGTTTCGTCGTGATCTCCACGGGGGTGGCTCCATGTCGCGTTGTTACAGGGTTCGGTTCTCACTTGTTGGCCAGGATTTAGCTACGTCACGTGATAGAACACGCATTGTTCCCGATAGTACGGAAGAAAAATATGTCTACGTATTTCCTTAAGTATTAGGTTGTCCGAAAAGTTTTTTTCGTTTTATGAGGAAATAATAGAGGCACAGTGTTTTTTGTTTTATATTGGTTTGTTTTATATTGAATTATACGAATATAATAATAGATGTAGAACGAAATGGATCATACGTAATTCAATAAAATAATATAAAACAGAAATTGTTGTTCATCTATTATCACCTTATGAAACGAAAGAAACTTTTCGGATAATCTAATACTAGAGACTAAACCATAGTTTGCCGTAAATATACGTAACGAGTTCAGAAGCAGCTTTAATTATTATTAATGCGTTAATAGGAAGCAACGTGTTTTCGCTGTTAACGTTGCCTCTATGCTCGCCTCTGTATTCGAAATGATTGTTACTGTTACTATGGTAGTTTTAACATCTAGCGTAATTTTACCGCCTTTTGCGTATTTCACGCCTTTTACGAATAAAATATTCCAACGAAGGAAGATATAGATACGCAAGGAGCAATGCAATTTTTCTCGGTTTCCTTTTTTTCTTTTTTTTTTTAATTCGATCCTGAAAGAGTCGACGATCGTTTAAGGAATTGTTTAACCGTAGAAAAACGCTACTTAGATATTACCAAGCAGGTACGTACGAACGTATATACTCGTACATAGCAGGGTTAAGAAACGCGTTGACTATGTTTAGAAAGAAACCACCACAGGAGAAGTCCATTGGAAGGTGGTGAAACGTTTGCTCTCGACGTGGCTTCGTGGCACGAGGGGAATACGAGATAAATAGAGATGACGTTCTTACTACTGTGAGGAGGTCTGTATATTTAACCGATCACCACGGTATTTTCTTCTTTCCTAAACGAAATAGATTGAATTGTGGTGTTTCCATAATTATCCTCGTTTCTCGTCTCTCTTCGTCTCTGATAAACTCGAAAACAAAACAAGCACGTATAGAGCATGAAATTTCGACCAAGAATAGAACACTTCGACGATACACCAACGCGAGATACGTAAATGCTTCTGGTTTAACGTCAACATGCGTCACTCTGGCTTGACAATTAAGCCGACGTTGGGACGACATTATATTCCACGTTCCAACGAACCGGGATTATTAACTCATCGTGGTTGCGTAACGTAGCGAGTCTAGTGGAACGAAAATTCCCCGGTGTGATATTGCGCCGAAGGTCTTTAACATTCCATTAAAATGCGATATCAGGCAAAACATCGCAGGTGAATTCTTTTACAGTCTTTTTTTTTTTTTCTTCTTCTTTCTTCGACAGGGAAGTAGCAGTTTCGTTTAACAGGTTGATCGCCACGATCGCCTATTCGTTATCGGATTCGCTATCGGCGATCCACGCTATTAAATTTTTTAGAATAATTTAACGTAAGGTAAAGTTCATGGACTAAAGGATTGTCAACAATGTGAACGATTTATATAACATGGAGAGAGAAAAATGTGCGAATATAATACGATATTTTCCAATAATTAAACGTAACGACGTATTTCGATCTATTGCGGTTTCCACGGAATGTTATATAAACAGGTACGTTATACTGGTTATCTCACCTAACTTTATCACCTAGAATATCTCGCTTGTTTTCGATAAAAAGTGTTTCGGCAACAAGTTGGATGATTTCAAGGTGAATATTATTTGATACGATTAGTTTTTTCGTAGATGGTCGCGTGAAAGACATCGCTTAGGAAGGTTACCGACGTTTTTTTTTTTTTTTTTAAATCGGATCATATATTTTTCAATACATGAATTCATCCATCTTGACGTTCTCTACAAAAAAGTATTAATTTATCTATGTCGAAAAAGTATCAACTTATTCGTATCGAAGAATGATCAGTCCAGCACATATATTAACTTTAATTTCTCATATTTAACATACGAAAGATAAAAATTCGACGAACATAAAAATTGTCTTTGGCAAAATTCGTCGTCTTTCGTTAAATATGTTAAATTAAAGTTAAGATAATAGACGAATATCTCTTCGACATAAATAAATTAATACTTTTCCAACATATACAAGTTACACTTTTCTTGCGGACAATGTCCAGCTGGATCGACGAACGTATTAAAATATATATGATTGATGACATTCATCGATGGAAAAACTTCAAATTCAATATTTTGGTGAAACAGTTTTGCTGATACTATCAAAAACAAACGAGATATTCCAAGTGATAAAGTTAAGTGATAAAAGTAGATTATCCTGCACAAAATTCGCGAGGAAATCAACGTGTTAAGAGGTATACGTACCATTGTACGTTCCTAAATGACCATATTTTTTTCTTCCATATACGGTGACTGCGAAAAATATTTGTACGCCATTCCACCAATCACTGCATTTACATACCAATCGATTAGATTCGACTGTAATAAATTTTTCGCATTCGTCTAGTAGCGCTATATTTGTATATTTCATTTATGCCTGGCGTATGTACTTTCTCGCTTTAACGTACTCCGTATCTTATATTATTATATTATATTATCTTATATTCCAATTTCTTTATTCTTTTGGAATATTCTCCTATCGCATCGAACGCATGGAACACCTTCGTATTGGCAGGGAATCACCGCGAAGCGTTATCACGAATCGATTAAACGTCCATTCGTGAGATTAGGCTGTAGAATGCTTCGGGGAACAAAATTACGTAAGCTGTATACGGTTTGCGCGTTTCTCCTGTATCTTAGAAATGGAAATTTATGCGAGCGGTGAAAATTGATTTCAGTGAAATGCCGAGTGGAGGCGAGTAGGCACGTGAAAAAAGCGAGACGCCGTCGCGGTCGCGTATCCGGAAACGCTTCGATCGAGACGAAGAATCATCGGTTCACGCGAGGATAAACGAATGGTCGATATCAATATCGGATATCGATATACGATTACTCACGACAACTTGTAATTTATTATAGAGGAGCGGGTAAATGTTATCGTGGAATAAAACAATTATTAATGCTAGATAATTGTAGCAGATACGACTAGCAGATATAAACAAGAGAATCGCGTTAAAGTTCAGAGAAAAGAGACAACTTTTTCTTTGTTTCGAATTTATTGTACGAGTAAATGTTATTGTTAATTCTTTGAACACGGCTATCGCTGTAAACGCGGTTGTCGTCGATGATGCGACTTCATGTACCGGTAATTGCATTAGGCACTTTTTCCCTTTGGAAGGAAAATCTTTGGATTTACGAGAATGTACTCGTACTTAAAGGGTTGTTAAGAACAAATTGCTCACGTATTTCCAAGCTACGGTACATTTTCTTCTGCAACAAGCGACACGATACGCAAATCATCTTCTGTCGTACGGAACAGCGAATACAGATTTTTCATTTATTGAGAACAAAGAAGTAAACGATACAGGGAGCAAGAGAAAATAGAAAAAAGAAGCGAGAAGTCATAGAGAAGCATTTCGATGGAGACGAAGAATCGCTAGGTAGAGCCGAGGGTCAACGAATCGTTGCGATGCAAGGCGAATGCATCGGAGGCTAAGCACAGATGCGGACCATCGGTGCCACGGCCTCGTCGGCTACGTGAAATTCTAATGTTTCGCTTTCCTGCCGCGTCTGCGTTTCTCCGACCCACGACGACGTCCTGTGTTTAATTAAATCCTCCTTAACCGGGCAGCCTCGAACGAGAAAGTTGCGCCATCGTTGTACGTTGCTCGTGATTTCGACGATTAGTTCCGTCGTCGTAGCCTCTTTTTACGTTACGAGCTTTTCGCACGCGTCTGTGCCAAGTTCACTGACGTTTTACGTTTGCGAATTTTATTTTTCATCGCTTTAAGTAATTTACTCGGTTACCGACGTTTTTATATGTCTGGAAGAATGATTTTTTTACGACAATTCTACGATTATTAACAGTATCGATTTCCTAATTCTTAATTTCGTAATTTTCGTTTGAATCACGCTTTTGCTCGAACGAACGAAGGGAGGCTGTTTGATGTTTGAAATAGTCGGATTACGTGTATCGATAAGAATTATTTCACTTTCTCCTCTCGGGCTTAAGAAATCTGTTGACGATGGGAAAATATGATCGAACGAAGGGACATAGGTTGCGCGTTTGTTAGAAACTGAGCGTGATTTTATAACTTAGAAGGCAAAGAAGATTCGCGCGTGCGGAGATTCTAACAACGTGGCCGACAAAAAACGACGAAAAACTCGGGAAAATAGCGAGCGTTGAATTGCAAATTACGACAGATTTCTCGGGGCATTATTTGCACTTGATAAAATTCAATTTCGTGCTCGTTTGTTTGCACTGCACTCGCGAATATATTAGTTGCCGAGCTGCTTTTACTTTTCCTCTTGCTCCAATTCAAACTTCGCTTGTTCTTTCAATTTTATATCTCGTTTGCAGCTTCGTTAACGACTGCCTTAAATCCGTGATATTTGAACGTTTTAATCGTTCTAAATAATCTTACCGCTTCCCTGATACTTGGAAAAAAGGATTTAATAAAATGAAATGGCACGATACGTCGTTATATGGGAAACGAAAGTATCTACTACGTATTTCGTAAGCGTTTAATTTCCCGCCTCACCACCAATTAATCTTCCGTAAGTTTCGAAACATTTTCATTTTTCTAACAACCGCGCCGATGCCTCTTGCCCAACGATTCTAACGAATTAAGACGAGACTGCGATACATTTCGTGACCAACGAATATTCGTCACGCTATGATACGGCATAGCGTGTTGTGCCATTGATTGGCTAGGAAAACGCTCAACATTGTAATTATCTACAGCGTTGACGTTCTATTTTACAAATTACTGCTCGTTAATATTTATTAGGGCATTTTGATCGAGGCCAGAACATCGAATCGATGCATCGAATCGCTCGAAATAAATTAGAGCAACGTCTTGCACAATTCGCTAATATTATTAGTCAATAAAATATTGCGCAAGAAGACTGAAGAAATGGAAAGTTCGACGTAATTAGTTGACATTCGTGAAATCAGACTTATTCGAGGTATATGTACCCGATGACCAAAAATACAATAATAATTCGCTATAATCTGCCTTGCAAATTTTGCAGAACGTCTGCCGGGACATTCTTTCGCTCGGTTTGCCAAAGTCTGAATCATACTCGAGATTATTAGCGCATTGGCGTGGTCCACGAAGCTCGATGGATAAAACGAAACGCGTTCGTTCTTCAAATGGACAGAAATATTTTTCTATCTTCTTGGATATATAAATAGCAATAAAATAAAAAGAAGAAACACGTTAGTAATTGTACGCATATTAAGAGGAATTCGAGTAAAGCGCGGAACCGTAAATCTGTTGCGACTGTGAACCAAGTTGGATGATAAAAACGCGAGTGTGGAAATTTCTGGTCGTCTAACAAACTCTATTACGATACTGTACGAGCGTTTTATATTTAAAAGCGTTATTTTACTTTGACCTTTTGCACGACAACATTTGTGTAAATTAATCGCTCGGACTATTTCACGGATAAAATACCGTACAAAATATCTCATTGTTTTTTAGGAAATTTTGTATTTTATTCAAACCTGTCGCTAATAGTTTAGAGCAATTTTAAATAATTCTGAATTTTACGAAGTAACACGTTCTCGACAACAGAATATACAAATCACGATAGAAGATACAATTCTGAAGAAACGTCAAACAATCTTAAATTTCACAGGGCAATACGTTTTCGACGGTCGAATACAACGATTTCGAGCAATCTAAATAATTCTACATTTTTTCAAAATCAATACGACGATCGAATATAAAAATTCCAAGCAGTTTCGTACAGTTGTACATTTCAAAAAGCATTACGGTTCGCAACGGTTGAACACAGAAATTTCAAGCGATTCTAAGTAATTCTAAATTTCGTAAAGTAATTCGTTTCCCACGACGAATATGAAAACTTCAAGCAATTTGAAACGATCCTAAATTTCACAAGGCAATACGTTTTCCACGATCGAGCATAACAGCTTCGAGCAATTTTATACGATCCTAAATTTTACGAAATAATACGTTTTCGGCGGTTGAATATAAAAATTTCAAGCGATCCCAAATAATTCTAAATTTCAGAAAGCAATACGTTTTCGACCGTTGAATATCCAAATTCCTAACCATTCTAAATAATTCTAAATCTCACGAAGTAATACGTTTCACGAAGTAACACGGTGTAATATAAAAATTTCAAGCAAAATCTGAATAATTCTAAATCGAAAGAGAAAAATCAGAATTTTTAATAACAGTGAGATTGATACGAAACGGGATATTAATTCTCAATCGAACGCTATCGCTGCTTTCGTAATTATCGCGCGGTTCGAATCGACGATTCGTTTGTTTTTCACGAGAGGAAAAAAACAAAAATTTCGCGATTTTCGTTTTGCTGTTGTGGTTTGGCGTTCGAGCCAAGCTCTGTGATCCACGAAGCAAGAAGAGAATTGGAACGATCGCGGCCCGGAACGTATCATCTTCATCGACTTCGTCGACGTCTGATTACTGACTTCACCAACGTACCACCTTTTTTCCCTCGCTCATTTTTTCTCGCCCCCTTTCTATCGCCACCTTCTATCCTGCCATCGTAACTCCGCTTTCATATTATTTTTGACACGTGTATCTTTAGGTTTCAAACGGCGTTTTGAAAATATAATTTTCAAGATATAGATATCCGCTACAACGTAGGAATTAGAAATAGAATACATTGTTGATCGTATATTTTCCACCAGTTATGTGTTTCTATTGGATTGGTAACTAAGTTATTGCGGATTTTGCCATTAGGTGGTAATAACAAAATCCGCAATCACTTAGTTGCCAGTGCAATATATCAACTCAGCGTCTACAAAGGTTATCGCACCTAAGCGGCTGAACACTTTGACGAATCTCTTGCGACAATATATAGAATTTCATCAAAATATACAAATTGATGGGGAATTGGTAATAACGAAAAATACAAAGAAGCAACGCTTACGCGTAATGTTTTGTACGAAGTTACCACGCTGTTGTAAATTTCAAGTATCTGTATGCTTAATATTTCAACAGCACTGCTTGCATCAACAAATACGAAATCTTTCTGTCGACTCGAAAGGTTGTCGTTAATTCACAAGTTGTAAAACCTGAAACCAAGAGGTTTGTCAATAAATAATTTAATCTAATCGCATGAACGAGATACTTCAAATAGTAGAATCCTCGATCAAATGAAATTGTCTCGAGAGCAAAGATTGTTTGACGCTTCCTCGAAACAAACCTTCTTTCTCTCGTCGAATGGTCACGATTTTCGAGTGGAAAGGAGGAAATAAGAATCCTCTTTGCGATCAAAAAGTGGAGCACGAGCCCTTGCGAAGTTGAACGTGGTTTCTTTGAGGATCGCCAAGTGCATCGGCAAGACAGAAGCGGACAATATAGTATTAAACGGGAATTATGACCGCAATAAACCGTTGCTGGTGTTCAGCTTCTCTATACCGGTTCTCTCATAGCGAACTCATTGTTTTCCAGATTTAATATCGAGATTCGACTTATTCTTTGTTACGGCGACTGATGAGAAGAGTGTTTTATTTTTGCACAAAAAAAAAAAAGAAAGAAAAAAAAAGAAGAAGGAAGGAAACCTGTTGAGTTACGAACTCGATTTATCGTCTGCATATCCCGGAGATGAATTTGTTACAACCAGACAAGAATAAAGTTACTTTCTATTTTTTCACCATATATATTTAATATACCTGCACGAATATTATATCTGAAAATACGTGAAAAAGTTAATGTACGTTGAAATAGTCGATATTTTATCTTTGCATCTTTCACAATCGTGGCTGAATCGAGTAAAAACGAAACGTATACTTGTGTAAGTATCAATTGCTCAAGAGATTAAGCAATATATGTAGTACGTAAATTTTCTCTTTTAATATCTATAATACATTTGCAATTGGCTATGTTGAGCAACCAACGAATTCGATAGTTTGGATATCACGTGGATAAACGGTCGATGGTGTTTTCACTGAATTTCCTTGTTAATCGTAGACATAGGATATATCTCGCGTTTCACAATATTCACGAAATTTCTAAACAATTATTGAGAAAAGTATTTTCTAGAACTAGAATGCCATGTGTACAAATCTCTGGATACTTGAAATATTCGTCGAATGTAAAATACCTTATCTAATACTCGATTCAGATCTCTTGCTCTCGTTTCACCAGGTATATTCGCTTCAATTTCTCGCCGCGATCATCTATAGTGTTATTTCAACACACAGTGTTACTCTGGCGACTTTCAAAACTAGGTGACAAAGCGATTTATTATTGAAACTTTGCTCGCTATCATTCTGTCTTCTATTTCTTCTATTCTACGAGAAACAGAGAAAGCAATAAATATCCTTTATATCCTTCGATAAATTAGCAAATCCTTTCCACGGTTAATTAATGTAGGTATTATTCAAAGGAGAACAATAGAAACAAAGAGAGATGGGAAAAGAAGAAAGAACAGAAGGAAGAAAAGTTGAACGCAGCAGTCTCTATAGGTGGAATATACAGATCAATAACGGGAAGAACGTTTTATGCGACGCATTTTCAATGAATATAGACATAAGTACGTGCAAGTCAGAGACCCTCGTCGTGTCCATTGAAAATGTATTGCATAATATTTCGTGGGTCGGTGGCCTCATGTTGACCCAATGCATACAGCGAATCGATTTTTTTTTCCGTATGAATGCTTCCAGACAGTTGCACATTTTACACGTAGCACACTCTATGTCCACTACATTGTCCGGTCGAATCGTTTGAAACACGCGGCTAGAGATAAACTTGTGCATCGAGTGAGATCTGCCGAACCAACTTTTACAATATACGATACTTTTACGACGCCCATATATAAACTGTAATTTAGAAGTTTCGAAGGAAATGAGAAAAAATGGTATATTTTCGGAGAAGTTTGCTTGTCGTTGAATTTTTCAAATGAAATTTTACACCTCGTTTGAGCTTAGAAGCTTCGGAATTAAAGAAATACGAACGATATTTTCAGAACACTTAACGACGAGAATATCATATTACAACCTTTTGACGAATATTTTCCTTTTATTATCACGATCATTCGCGAAATTTTACCCCTCGTTTCTTACGATCCCCTTTTATCCTCTCAGATCCTCTGATATTTCCAATTTCTCATGTGCCTTTCGGTTCGCTAAACGGCGCGAGAAGTTGCTGGCAAAATTTTCCACCAATTTCCATCCAGCTATTCTTTGCTCGGAGCTTATCTTCCATCTTCTGAAAGATCGAAGCCATTAAGTTACGCGCTACACAAGCTGAATAAAATAAGTTGGAATAATATTAGTCGAATGGTAGATAGCTATAGAGAAGAACCTATTTATTTTATAAATGAAGCATGTGATAACAAATTTCCGTAACGTAACAGTAAATAGTTTATCACAGACGAAAATGATGATGAAACAAAAACAAAAAAGAAGAAGAGACAAGAGAGTGATAACGAAAAGACGATAAGGATTCGTTTGACGACATTAGAGCCCCGATTAGAAAATCAGAATTAAAATTAAACTGGCGAGTATTTCCTTGAGTGCTGTTATTATTTATAAATATATTCCAGTGTAAAACTATGGTCAGGTAATTTTTCACAAAGAAAGACAGAATAATAACATTCGCCAGGTAGAGCAGTAGGGAATGTAGGCCGACAAATGGCGCTTTGTACAACTGTTTCGTGACCGGCTATACCCATGACAAACGACCAGTTTGAATTCTTCAACATCCAATCCGCCATCAATTATTTATCAATCTTCTGCCCGCGAGCCTGATCTATAGACCGGGATATATGTACATACATCTTCGATAGTCTATAGCGTAGCTTCATCGATTCAAGCGACGATGTTCGCACGGTTTCACATCGTTTGATGTGTTTTTATGAAAACTTTTGATTAAGCTGTGTCGTCTTTTTAGGGTATAATGAAATTCGGAATTCGGCACGAACGATCCAGGAGACAATCGTTTTTTTATCCTTAAAATTTTTCGTACTTCCTCTAAAGCTTCGCATAGATAAAATAAAATTAGTCTTAGTTGGACATTTTGGAATTTTAAATAGGTCGTGCGCGCCAAGTGGAAAAATTAATACAATGCCTGTTCTAAATAAAATGATTATTCATTTATTTCGTTATTAGTTCTATTGTTTGATCGATCGTTGGTTTATTCAAACGGAACAAAGGATTGCTTCTTCGGTCGTATCATATGGTAAAAGTAGTTCTTATTGATTCTCAGCGATGTCAACCTACTGAACTTTTCAGATTCTTCATCCGCGAAAGAACACGAATAAACAAATAGAATCCGAATAGGAGTTTACATCAGCATGTAATTATAATAATCAGCGCTTTGAATATGCATTTTGTATATTTTTACATGCTATATGCGTTCCGTACACCTTTTCATATTTAAATTTTCCAGAAATCCGTATCATTCGTAGCCTAGTCATCGTCGGTTATCGATGTCGACCGTCTTGTCGTTGACATTTTTGCCGCCGGCAGTCGTAACATTGCGCAACCAGAGGGCGAGAAACGATTCACGTCGACGCTGAACCGTCGTGACTCGTCCAGTTGTCTACAGTCATCGATCCTCAGCAGCTTATGCACCCGGAAACCGTGCCACAATTCCACGAGGTAATTCGATTCGCGGCCGAAGGAAATCGGGACGACGACTGGAATCGTCCTCTCTGTAATCACGTCGGTGTAATCGCTTTGGATGAGCCGGGGATTGGCAAAGGTGAGGACTTAAGAAGATTGGCAGCGTGCAGATTGGAAGAAGATAGCGTTCTCTTTCGAACGAAATAACAAGCCGTTTGTTAGCTAGAAATTTCTCAAGTGGATTTTACAGGTTTCGTCGCGTTCAAGGCCTGTAATTGGAATTTCGTTTTGTTTATGAGAAAGCAAATTTTTAATTAGACACAACTGTTCGTGTTGATAAAACAGGTAATGCGAACAGAATGTTTCATAGATCGTTTATTTTATTATATATATTTATTATAAAAATTGTAACGCAGTAGTAAAAAATAGTACTATGAAAATTAAATTGATAGAATACGGCGGGATAATACGACGATGAATAAAATTAGATAGTAAAGGACCGGTGATATAATTAGAAAAAAATGGAATAATAAGTGTAACTTGACAAGTTCGCGAGATAAAATATGCTAACAAAACTGTGTTATTTTATCTGTTTTTTTCTTCAAGTTACGTCAAACGAGAGGTACAACGCGCATAAATAGTTGTTTGATTCACTTCGTGAAACATCGTCGCACGCTGTTACGTTTCCTCTCAAGTTCCGAGCGAAGTTAATGTAGATAAGACAATGGGAATCTCAATTTTCCTTGTTGCAATAATATCGCTGCATACAATGAGTCAAGTTTACGCAAAGCCGTGGCGAGTCGCCGAGAAAACAAGAGTAATAATTCATCGTCTTTTCCAAATCGTTTATAATACTACCGATGCTTGATGTCGTTCTTACAGACGACAGAAGAAAGAAGTGATCTAGTTTCTTAAAGTCACTTACCTTCTCGCACAGATTTCAATCTCATTAGCCAACACAGGCAAACTGTCCTGTTTTATACTTAATTACGTGATTGTTGTTTCGATAGTTTCTACAGGCGTATCACGAGAACGAGTAATCGGATTAATGAAAGCGTCGTCAAGCATTTCTTGATTTTAAAGCGAATCATGGGATTAATCTTTCACGCCAAATTTTTTTAACCGAGACCATGTATCCTTATAGAGATTAAAAGATACAATTAACGAAATTAAAAGTGGAGTTTCATCGAAATTGAAGATATGGATCGATATTATATGTTTAGAATTGCAAATAAAATATTAAATATAATTGGATTGTTTTAACTGATTCGCTTCTTCGTCACTTTTGTTTAGTAGAAAAATATTTCTACTAAAAAGTTCTGCCAGTTTCGAGAGGATTACACTTTCATACAAAATCAAAACGAGTGTCTCCCCTTCGTTTTTTCTCTACGTGAAACGTTAACGCCGCACGATTTTTATTCAAACACGAACAGCAATTAGGTTGAATCAAGAGTTGTCCAATTTCAACGATACAGTCAAGAGCTCGCAGTTTTAATTTACATCATTTCGTTGAAACGCTATTTGACGTTAAAAGTCTGTTTAACCTTCGACCAACTTGTTCCACTCACATTCCACGTTTCCATGTAACAAAATTGCTTCCAACACTCAACGTGATCATTTACAATCTTCCCGCAGCGTTGTCCAAAATTTCAATAGCAATTTCTGAATTTTTATTTGTAAAGTTGCTTGCAGGTGAATCGCTGGTCGTCGTTAAACAATGTCCATAATTTGGATACAAAAAGAGAGAAGGAAAGAAAAAGAAAAGATTGCCACGAAACTTGGCCGACCTTTTGGCCGCTTTTACCGTTCGGCGTAGAACGAAAGCGGAAAGAGAAAACGGGAGTTGGCGTATACGAAAAGGGAGAAGGCGAAAACACGCGGTCGCGACACGTCCTCCACGCTCGTGTAACGGTGCACAGAAAATGAAAGCGATCGTGCACCCGTGCGTCGTGCATTGTAATGGAAAAAAAGACGAACACCAGGGAAAAGGTTCCCATTCGATTCGCCAGTGCTATCCGTCCTTCTCCTGGGAACTGTTTCATTTCGAGAACGCGTGGTTTCCCCTCGTTAATTTCGAACGTTATTACTAGACCGCAGATCTTTCGTGCATTTGTGGGAAATTAAAGAGCGCGAAAACACGCAGGGTACTCGTAAATGGAAAAACGCGTAAAATGTACAAAATAAAGTAGCTACGATATTACGAAACCTTAGAATATTTAATCGATAAAACGAGTTTCTGCTTAGCTTCTGTTTTCTGTTAACGGTGCTAGCAAAGATACTAATTTTCTGGAACATTCGCACATTGATTATTACGATACGATGTTCTTGCGCGCGTAATTAATCGACCAGGTAAAGATATCGAGAGATCGATTGTTAAGAGACAAATTAATGGGAGAAACGATCGTGGAATAAAAATTTCGACGAATAAATGACGATTTTTCTTCGTTATTTCGATATCTGATATTTTCTTAACATCGAGGTAGATTTAAACCTGGAAATGTACAAACGAATTGACGATAATTGTAAGATAAAATAAAATTTATCGCAGGAAAATTTTACTGATTTGTACCTCTGAAAGGACATAATTCATATAGGCGATAGAAGTGCTGATTTTTATAGTTAGCGTTATTTAGAACTTTCAATTTAATTAGTAAGAGTTCATATTCAGATAAATCGTTTGAATGGATAAAACTTTGTCAGATTAATCAGAATGTCGTTCCAATAAATGGAGCTCTACTTTCCTTCGATAAGATACACATTTTGTATATAGTTTATGCGTCGAGCTTCCCCATCCGACAAAAATTTGTACAACAAAGTTTAATCTTCGTAACACAGGTCATCGTGTTTTGCGATTTCGGTCTGTTTAATTATTTAGTAATTATCTAACGTAAACTATGTCAGATAGTATTCTCTGCGTTTACTATATACTCGTAACTTTTAACAAATATTTGTTACATTTCGAACGAATATCACGTTCAAGTATCGCGATGCAACTAGAAATTTATTAGTCTATCGTAGAACTTTGGACGCTTACTTGAGATTTTCTATGTATATTGATTTTGGTTTGCAGTTTGCCGAGCAATTAATTCAACGTCAAGGAAGTCAAGATACACATCTAATTACATAGTTGCTCGTTATGCTCTAAGTAGCTACGCAATCAAAACCGGGCCATTAATGTAAAAGTTACTAATTAGTTATTGGAGAATCCTATGTAACGTATAATTTAAATATAATATATATATAGATTTCTATAAAATAATTTACATTTCTGTAGGACGTAAGATTTCAGTTTCATATTTTCTCAATCGCCTCTTTCGAAAAATGAAAATATCAAATTCTGCGATATCTACATTTAACAAACAAATGTACGCTTCGACAAGTACATCCACGTCGTACAAATATCAAAACAATTAATCGTAATGCGCTATCGTAATTATTAATTACGAGGAATTACAAAGAAACCGATGTAAACGGAATCGTGAAACTCTTTTCACGATCCATCCGTGAAAATTTGGTTTGCAAAGCGATTTCACGAACCGCTAAGAACAGACGAAAAAGAAAAAAAGGAAGCGAAGAAAAATAGAGGAGGAGGAGGAGGAGGAGAAGGAGGAGGGAAAAATGAGAACAACGAGGCCCCTGACAGAGACGATCTTAATTACATTAATTAAATTCGAAGTTATCACGGTAACGTAAGAGAAGGAAGCAGATTCACACTAATTACCTTGCGAACTATCGTTACGCGGCGTATATATGCGAAATCCTACGTAGCGGCAGTTGATTGCGTCAGCATCGAAATGAACAAAGTAATATGAAAGAGCAAAGTGCATTAACCGCGACCACAGCGGCTCGATAAAATGGTAAAAACCGCGTGTGACCACGCGGTTCAATCTCGAACCTTAATTTCAGTCGTCGCCCCTTTCTTTTCATTTATTTCTCGTCTGTTTCCTCTTGAGTTATTAGGTCGTTGTTTACGACCAATATTATCTACTAAATTTACCTCGTTTATTTCTCGTTTATATCTTCATAAATTATTGGGTTGATACGTATGACCGATACCGTCTGCTGAATTATGTAGCTTTATCGGTTATCGTCAAAGAAATATTAATTGTTTCGTTATGATTATGCGATGTATTACTTTAACCTTTCCATGATCTTGTATTTCAATATTGATATATTATAATATTATTATAATTCGATATTAAACAAGCAAACGATCGATATATTATTTGTCTTTGATGAGATCGAGCTTAAATTATAGCGAATTATATAACGAACATTTGTGTTCTGCGATTAATAATTGATGAAACAATATTCTTTCAATTTGATGCAGAAAACATTCGGTTCTGTAGTTATTAAGTAGATGTAAGATGGTAAGGGCTGACCATGTTCGTCTCATTTCACTTCTTTCGCTTTACGTACTTTGCTTTTGACGTTGGCATATCAGCATCGAAGAGCAATGTTATTTGCAATAAGTTTGAACAACGGTTGCTTCGGATACTCGAGTTTAATGAAAAGTTTCTTCGAAAGACGAACAGGGCAAAGTGCGTGGAATCAGATTCAGGGGAAAAGTGTGCCGGAGAAATGCATGAAAAATTGAACGAAAGTTGCGTGGAAGTAAGTTACAGCATTGAGCTGAATCACTGAATCAACACGTTCAACTATTTATACTAATTGTAAATTTCGACAACCGAATTCTGACATTTGGATAACAGGCACGTTATCTACGTCATTGTAATGTCAGTTCAATGTTCGCAATACCGATTTCCATAATTGGCAAATTTAATCAGTACCTTGGCCCGCCGTCCTATCGTTTCTACAACAAAATGATCAAATTATGTGACTGGGTACCAGTTCACTTTCAAACTCTTCAAGTTCATCGAGTTAACCAAGTTTCGTCTCAATTATCGTAATTGAAGAATTATATGCGACAGATGCGAGATATTGGTAAAATGGATGCGAATTTCACCAAATGTTACATAAATTATACTCGCGAGCAATTGAAAATAATTCGCTTTCCGATCGACTACCAGCGATATGTGAAAATCTGCTATCGATACCGCGAAGCATTATTATAATTTTTTCATTATTAAAATGTTTTAAAATTTCCTTCGAGATTCGGAAAATCGAAAGTCGTCACAAGAGTAACAAATGTAATTTCCATATCTTCTGGGCAACAAATAGATTTCCTATAAAAGGAATTCTAAGACAAGCGGTTGATACTGCGACACTTCAATTTTCCATGTTCAAGCGAGATATTCAAACGAAATGCGATGAAGATAAACAAGAAAAGTAGTACGCGTGTAACTGCATTATAAAGTATTATCGTATTTGTGCCTATTAGTGCGCGACACGCAATTGTGTTTATCAGTCCAAAAAGTGTGCTACTTCGAAACGTTCTGTTTCACTGTGTGTCCGTGTTTCACACACAGGGACACGAGCGTCGTTGTAACCACCCCTTTCTCACAATTTCCATCACGTTCTTCGTTCTCGATCCGGCCGGGAAATTCGAATCTCGAATTTCCTGCGAATCTCTCGTTGTCTAAACGCAACAGGCGAATGGAAGGCTACGAGACTTTGGACAGCAAGATCGCGGAAGAGGATCGTGAAAGGGAGCGCGAAAATCGAAACGCGTCGGTTGGCCGCGTGGTCGACGACTACGGTGCTCGGTCGGCGTAACTGGAAAACGGGGTCGTCGTTGTAGTACGATGGCGAAGACGACGTCGTGGAACAGCCGAGGATGTCCCAGTTTCACGGTGGCGGGGTCGTTGCACCCGGCATCAGTCAGTGCGAAGCTCTTACGAGCGCAGCGCAACGCGCGCGCCGACCAAGTTTCGATTTCGCGATCGCGCGCATCCGGGATACGTAATTCCTCGCCGCGGGAAACGGAATCGCGGGCCAACCGAACAGAACCCTGCGAGGAAATGCGGAATGCGAGCGAAACAACCAGGAAACACGCGATCTCCTTTCCTTCTCCCATCGACGTTCTATTTTCTTCTGCGTACCAAGCAATTCATTCTGTGGTTGATTCATTCTCCGTTGAGTCGAGCGACGAGTTTTTCGTTGTCGCTTGCCAGAAATACACAGCCGCGCGAACAAAAGAGAACGTTCAAGATTGGAACCTGCGTATGAGTACACCAAGGATTTTTGTGGAGATTTATATTTTTATAGACAGGTAGTAGAACCATCAACAATTAAAGTATAAGACTCGTATAGAAAAAATTAAAGGGCAGGGGAAAATGTTTTATATAAAAAATTTTGTAAGACGAGCAAGATCTTTCGAAGAATCATTCGAATTTCGAAAAATGCAAATGTCGTGAACCTACGAAATTTCCACGAAGAATTATTGGCGCTGGACGTTTTTATTATTTCGATAGTTCCTAGCGTTGAGAGAATAGGAGTTTGGCAAAAATTCGACTAATCTATTAAATGTTACAAGGAGCAAGCACCATGCGTTGAAGAGTACTACCACTTTTCGGATATCACGCGCACTCTACGCATTTTTGTATCTTAAAATTTCTCGTAATTGCGTGAAAATCCGCAGTCTACATAAATACTCTTCATGGTGTCAGTAACAATCATTTATCGTGGGATATACAATAGCGGGCAATGCAAAGTTGAAATACATCGATAGCAGAAATTGTTTCCAATTTTTGCGTAAAATGGAACTTTTATCGTCTAAAAGGATCGGAAGAAGTATTCGTTTCCATTAAATGCTAGTGGTTTTAATTTTACAAAACAGAAGCAGCGAATAAATATAAAATATGTACCTACTGCAGAACAAACGACTATCAACAATATAATGTAAAATAATGTAAAAGTTACTAACATTTGCGTATACAGAAACAAATTATCCAGCAACTTGAAACTTTCTTTTAATTCGGTTAATTAAATTTAAGTTAATTAGAGATTCCTCCCCTCGATTACGAGGAAGCATTTAGCATTTCATTTGCGTAATAATTAGGAGAAAGCATATGGAAGAGAGACGTTGCGTTTCGAGAATGCGTGTCAATACGATTGGATTCCTAGCGTGGGTTTAATGGGTTTCGTGGGTGGAAGTGTTTTAACGCTTTGCTTTTTGCGTACGTTACAGTGATTTCGTTTGGAAAAAATATCAGCAACTAACATTTTTATTGGTTCAGTGAATTGGACTGTTGGCTAAATCACATTAGGAGTTTAAAATCGACTAAAGATATTATTATTATTATTGAAAGATATTAGAACACCTTTCGTTTTTAAAAAAAGCTTCAATTTGTAACGTAGCTTGTGAATCTTAAGTTGCACGCATTTTTTAGCGATATAACAGTACTTTATACTTTTATATTTATACTTATGACGCTATCGACACGATTATCCAATGAAAATACCTATTCGTCGATATAATATTCACGATGAAAATATTCACCAAGTATTTCGAGATTCTTGTGTCCAAATGTCGTGTAATAAATTTAGTAAAGTACTTTCACGCAACTCCACCAACATTCCATCGCGTATTTTACGACTTCCACGAAATATAATGGCGTACCAGCTATAAGAGTCTTATTGGAAGAAATTGCTAAATCCATTTCGTGTATATGAGCAAGAAACGTATAAATAAGTATATTCTCCGTGATGCGGAGAGCAAGTTCTTGCCGTTACAGAGAAATTGCAATAAACGGAAGAAGAAAGGAAGAAGCACCCAGAAAGAGTTTTAAAAATGAAGGTGAAGGACATTTGAAAAAATAAAGATCGTAAAAGGAGGAATTACACGCTTGGGGGAAATGTTGTTTCGTAGAACTTTGGTCAAATCGTAGAAAATGTCGAGTTTTAAAGAGCAATTTTTGCTAAATACGTAGCTGACGAAGAAAATATAATACTCGAAATTAAATTGACATTTCTGACGCAAAATTAATTCCAGGAAAAAATTTTTATCATCTGTTCGAAGCGATACGCGATCATTCGTGTATGATTAAGTAAACGGTAGATAAATGGTAACACTTTTAGATTTGATTTTTACAATGAAAAGTTAATTATTTATACCATGTAATAAGATAATATTGTGACAGGTGTTATCGATTACGCACAAGCTCAGTATAAAAGATATTAAATCGCTTCGTGACGATACAAGTATTTTAAAAAATTGGCTATTGAAATAGAAGCATTTGGTCGAACAAAAGAATAGGAAAAAGAAGAGGAGAAAACAAAAGGGATGATTTCATAAAATAATTAAAAAGGTTACTTGCGGGGATTGCCCACGTGTAACACAAATATTCAGAGAAACTCGATAATGGAATAAACAAGTGTATTAAAATGATACAGAATTCAACAAACGCAAGTAGCTAGACCGTCGTCAAAGTTAAAGAAGAACGTTTTACGAGTGAATTAGGAAACCAGTAATTAAACAACGAGAGAAGACACGAGCTAACGGAATCACAGAATTTCTCGCACTAAAATGCTCTTCTAACTCGTCTCGATTAAAGATCGAAATATATGTACAATTTGCCATTAAAATAACACGAAGAACAATTTCGTAATCGAATCGACTCGCTTGAACGAGACAGAAAAATTCGAGCAACGATCGAACAGTCCCAAACAACGAAGAAATACGCGAGTTAAAAATTCAGAATTGCGAGAACGAATTGATCGAATCGCATGGGATTAATACGAATAAGAAGAGCAAATACAGAACAAGTATTCTTGCAGCAACGAAGCTTGTAATGAAAAGCGAAAGACATCGCCTAATAGTGATAAATTGCAGAATTTCTCACACTGAAACTAAAACTTTTCCAAGACAGACGGTCGATTAAAGATCCAGAACACGTCTGGTCGTCGCATCGATACAACTTGAAGAAGAATTTTCTCGCCGCGTTACACTCGGAACCGACCCCTTTAAGCAACGACCGACACGCATTCCAGAAGCGCGTCGCGTTTCCCTGGTACCCTTTCTATACGGCGTCTCTCGTGAAAGCGGTGGTCGAGTGTGATTCAGTGTAACGCGGTAAGCCGACTTATTACAACGGCGAGGAGGAATGCCATCTCGTCGTTTCCTCGATTCACGAACCGCGAAACTCTCGTCAGTGAAACTCTGAGGCAGCCGCAGTCGCCGACAATGCACGCACACGCAATCAACTTTTCCAATATCGAAATAATAACCTCAAGTTTCCCCGTAGTCCGCTCTAACGATCGCTCGTTACATGAAACAATGATTAACTTCTCTTCGTGAGAGCCATGATCCTCTCCGTTGAGCTTCGTCGTAAAAGGAGATGGAGAGGATGCTGCAGGAATCGATAAATAGTGTAACGTTGTTAACGAGATTAGGTTAGGTTAGCTTAGCTTAAGTTAAGTGAGGTTAGGTTAAGTTAGGTTAGGTTATGTTAGGTTAGGTTAGGTTAGGATTAGGGGTGTTGTAAGGTTTGATGAATTCGTTATGAATGGTTAGAGAATTTGCGAGCGCGTAATGTTTTCTGCAGGATGTTTGCCTCGAAGTATTTTTATTCCTCGATTTTCCCTTTTCTATGATTTCAGAAGAAAACGGAACAATGCATCTTTGATAAGTAATGCGATTCTTTTTTCTGAGATTTATAAGTATTTTTTAATAAGAAGAGTAGCGCGAGCGGATCGTAAAGAGATGGCAATATTTTCAGCGATGGAAATTTTTCCTCGTTCCCGACGAATTAATTTCGCCCTGTTCAAAGGGTTAACCGGACCGTGGCCACGGAAATAATCTACCGCACCTTAGCGTTACTCCTACACATTCTCTTGCTTCTCTGACGTAAGAATCGAGCAACACAATAGAAAGGAGAGAGGGAGAGAGAGAGACAGACAGAAGAAGAAGAAGAATCGACCCGAAGCCGTGCTGGTGAAATGATTATGCCCTGAGAAAAAAGACGTCAGGAAGACGGCAACATGTTCAATCTTTCAAGCAGAGCGTAGAAAATTTAAATTGTCAGTGTACTTATATTTTTTGTCAAAATATATTTACTTTCAATATTTGATTTTATTTGCAACGTTTTATCGTATCATTACTATCCTGTGAAATAAGAACAGACAAAGCGCGTTTTCTTCTTTTGTAGAAGAATTTCTATTCCAACTTAATTTTGCACGTGCAATACAAATTGAATATGTTGTTTTCTATGTACGCTATATATGTACTATACGTGTATGTACATCAGATTCTCTAAATGATCTGAAAAATAATTTTAATCGACGGATATCGAAAATAATTTTAATCGGTGGATATGGAAAATTATTTTTCAGATCATTTAGAGTATTCTATGTACATACATGTATAGTACATATATAGGATACATAAAAATCAACATATTCATATTATAGATAATAATAATGATGAAATTAATTTTAATCGATGGATATGGGAAATTAATTTCATCTTTAGAACTAGTGATTAAATACAAGCTCATGCGAGATTCAGACATACGAAAGATGTACGATCATCAAAACCTAAAACTATTGAGATTAGAAGAAATATTTGCATTTCAATCGCGTCAGAGTTCAACGTACAAGTTTCGGTTTAATCCTTGAACCTGTCTGGTCTTCTTACTTTCTCTAGTCGAACCATGCATGCAAATCGCGTACGAATAATCCTGGCTTCACGATATGCGTACGGTATTTGCATACATGATCCAGTGCACGTGGTCAGTAATACTGACGTCACTGGTCATTGATCTTCATCAAGCGTTTCAGAAGCAGGTGAATCATGTACCGTCTATATCTCGAATAAATCTACTCGTAAATTTGTAATGCTATTAACCTTCGTTAATGGTATTTTTGTCTCGACATGAAACTTTTTAAACAAATTCTTTGGAAGGTTCTTTATTTGAGACTGGATATTTATTTTTATTGCAGATCAATTATTGTTCTTTTTTTTTTTCTTGCTACAAAATATTTCAAAATATTTCCTATTCTCGTTTAATTTAAATTCAACTTAACTTTATTCGTTTCAACATACATAACTTCATTATATAGAATATGGAAATTAATCGTACGATTTTAATAGGGAAGAAAAATGTTAATTATTCGTAAACAAGGGAACTAAAACGATATATCGTTTTAATTTCTGTTGTATTTGGAAGACCAGCTCCCATCACATTTTAAAGTAAATTCACGCGTACAAGGCATCGTTAACATTTCATTTTCTGTGGCTGAGATAATACTGAAAATATTTGCACGCTTATAAGATCGTGGCGTTAACTAAACTGAAAAACGTTCTCGACTAACCGCATTAATAACCACCGCCGGGCAATTACGTTTCCAGCATATTTATACTGAGCAGCGTGTTTGTTCGTGAAAAGTAACGTGGGTCGATCGAAAGCAAATATCGTTCAGCGTACTAATAGGTCAGATTTTAAAATTAGACGCTCATTTACATCCTCACTTATGCTCCCTTTCTCTTTCGTTCGAATTTTTCGCAGTTCATAACTTGAATAAATTATTCAGTGACATTTAATGTTTCGTTTGTTTCGTCGTAGAAAGAATGGAAAAGACTCCGTAAGAATAAAGATGATTCGACGATTGAGAAGGATTAAACATACCAAAATACGATAAAGATAGAACATGCAACGAAATATGTAGCAATAAGCGTCAGAATTTTTCTACCTTTTTTTTATCGGACAAGCTTTGACCCAATATCGGTCCAATAATAACGGGATTGCTTTTATAACACGGATTTATTACTAAAAAAAAAAAAAAAAAAAAAAAAAAAAAAAAAAAAAAAAGAAAAAAGAAAAGGTAATACAGAGCACCAGTATTTCATGAAAAAATCGCCATCTACCAATTTCTAATTCGATTCATAATTGGAACCGGACAAAGACAGATTGGTATCAATCAGACATTATTAAATTAAAAATATCAGCAGATCAGAGAGAAAGAGACGAGCAAACGTGATTACTGTTATGGATCTACCGTCAATTATGAAATATCCGATATGAAGATTCAGATATAGTAAATTAAAATTTCTTAATTTTATTACAATAAATTCCAGAAAATGGAGGTAAAAGACGAACGATCGGCCGATGAGACCGACATAATCCGCAAGACAACACTGTCACTAAGACGCCACACGTGCAAAGTAAGCGATCGTTAGACGAACGATTATATGGCGTCAGAGTATCGCGTCGCTTGCCAATTTTGCGACGACGAAACACGAGAAGGCGTCGTTTCGTATACCAATGATTAATAAAGGTTACGTAATATAAAACCACAATTGTTCTGTATTTTCTGCGAAGAATTTAAAACAACTAAATGTAACTAAACGTAAGAAAGAATGGTCGTTACCGATATGCGTGATTTCTCCACGATTTTTATCAAAATTTTCAAAGATACTTAAGCGTGTCTTTTCGTTTGAAACGAAAGTGAGATGGAAATGTAAAGAAACCGTTTTTCCTGAGATGCGTCAAATACGCTTTAGGACCTTGTTCGAACTTTCCATTTAATCGTAAATTCTTCTAGAAAAATAAATTTTTAATAGAAAATAAATTTTCACCGGGATAGAAGACTCGTCCTATCGCAATCTGAAACGAAAGGATTTTCTCGTACGTATGTAAATTGTATGTAGAGGCTGAAGAAGAAAGAATCGCGAGGAAGGCAGAGATATTGAAAAGGACCGGATTTAGATAGAGGGTGAAACCTCAAAGGTACCAGCGACGACGCAGAGAAATCACGGCGACCTTCCCGAGGCCATAGGCGAACCACCTTTTGCTGGCTTCGTTGGTAAAGTTCGTGGCTGGTCATGCAAATAGGCCAGTCTCGAGCATCCATTTCTAACACCTTGAAACGATCATACGCGAATCTAGGTCGAAATCCACAAGTGGTTGCCCCGTTCACGTTAGTATCTTTTCTCTTTGTTCTTTTCCCCTATATTCATTTTTCTCTCTTCCATTTTTTTTTTTTCATTTTTATCGATTATTTTACCCATCTTTTTCTAACGTGTATACGTTCTTCGAGAAAATGGACTGACGTATCACGAACGTTGGTTACGTGCATGAAATCGAAAGAGCGAAATATTATACGTAGGCTTCAGCGAAGTGAATTTCCCTTCGAATATCGTACAGTGGAGCGTGAAAACACGTTTGTGAATTTACGTAGCTACGAATGTTCAATCTACTTTAAATATTTCTGTTTTTATACTTGCAGATAATATTTTTCCGGGATCGATAAATAATTGGGAAACGTCAGAATAAAATAAGCAAATAGCGAAAATACGTAGCTAACTGTGACTGTATTAACTGTATTATTTGTAGTAGAAGTAGAAAAGGATACTTGATTCGCTCAATCAAAGGAAGATGCTTCTTTCGCTAATGCGGCACAGTTCTTTGTAGCGTAGCTTTTGAGTCTCTGACTTCAGCCGTTGGTTTTTCCGTTACACCTGTATGTGTCTCGCTGTCGTTGAATCTTTATTCCTGGCGCGTATTTAGCGAATAAATTTATCGATCGTTCTGCGTGTATACAATGACTGGTGTCATTCATGATCGTGAAATCGAATGCGTAATACGCCATCACCTACTTTGGATCTACATCAATGAATATCGACGATTCTTGTTAGTAATTGAATCAAGAAAGAACAATTATTTTATACTGAAAATTGATTTCTCTAGGATCGATTAGCTAAGCATCGTGTTAAATTTTTTCTCGAGAAAGATGAAAAGGAAAAATTATTTTTCTAGTATTACACAGCCTTTGTCGATCGTTAATGTACAAAATGTAATAATACAAAATAACAATATTTCGAAATTATGCTACGAAGCTGGAGATTGCAACGTACAGTACAAAAACTTAAGATCGCAAACGCACGAATTCTGCTTTCCAGTTGTGAACTGTGTAAAATATTCGATTCTCTTCTCTATGTTCGACATGATGCTCGTGACTTATCGATCACGCGACCAAGCAATCACGCGACGCTGACAGACACACGAAAAGAAAGTAACGTCGATTTCATTGATTTTACGACACACGTATCGTCATCTGGCTATTTGTACACGATCGATATTTCAACGATCGATACACGCACAAGAATGTTAAACACGATCCACAGAGAGCGGGTTTCTTTAGACTTTGAGAATTTTTACGATCGAATTGACTAATAACTGTAGACGGTTTATAGAGAGAAACCTTTTGATCAAGGATTTTATTTCGAGAAGAACAAGCTACTTCTATCGATAAAGTTTGGAACAAATTTCAAACTGTACACAGAAACTACAAGATATTTGATGCGTCCATATAGAATTAGTCAAATTATATTTATCGATACATATATTTAAATAAAATAATATTAACAAACGTAAGTAATAAGCTCTATTATATGCTCTTAAAATGGTTACTCATGCTGTATACTAATTTCTTACTAAATTAATTACTCCATATCTTGCAACTTCCATACACATTTCACGATTTGTTTCAAATTTCACCAAAAAGTAATCACGACAGTCGTATCTCATTCTCGTACAAATGAAATTTCAAAACGGATCGACTGTTTCTTACATGTAAGCGACTCGATATACTTTCACGAACCATCGTATTTCAATTATTGTGAAACATTTTTGTAACGCGACGCTTCGAATATCTATACTTTCCATTATCCGCGGAAATTAACGCGTATTATCGTTCGCGATCGATGCTTCGTGCAAGAGGAAGACGCAACACGATATAATCAAAGTGTGTGGCACGACGAACTTCAGAAAATCACAGCAACACGGAGCAGGCGTTTCGATACAATTAACCGTGATTGAAAGCGTGTATGCGGTGGTTTGTGCCTGTTGCATGATGTAATCAGCAGCCAATTAACGAAGCTGCTCGTGTTAATGGTGTCATCGGAGATTGAGTTCGACGATGTATTTAAAGGAGGAACTTCAGCTCTGAGAAAGGGCGGTTGGCAAATTTACGAATAGCGTTGGTGTTTCAGCGCAGACCAAATAATATTCAAATATTTGTATTTCATTTCTACCGAGAAATATTTTGGAGAAATAATTTGAAATTAAATTTAGAATTGCAGATATTTCGAATAGTCTGAGAGACATATTTGAATTACGTAGTTCTATTTAAACCCGAAAATATTTTACATACAGTTCGAATGGTTGGAAAAGTGAAATGGCAATTGAGATGTATTTACGAACCATTGATTACGATTGCTGCAATAGAGAGGCAATTCGGTAGGCAGTGTCGTACCACGTCAAACACCCAATCCCGAAACACCAGACAGAACACTAGACAGAACACCAGACCAAACTCGGGCGGGAGTTCTTTTACCGACGCGCTGAATAGCGTGCAATCATCGTGACAAAAGCGAAAAATAGCGCGGTCGTTGGACAATGCACGACTCGATTTAACTCGCTGTCAAATATCAATCAATGGACATTCGGTGAATGGAAAATTCGCCGGCCGTATGAACGACGTTCAGTCAACAAGCAATTTTGTCGATTACGATTCAATTAGTTGTCGGTGTTTTGTTACTAAAAATCATTCTACAGATGCTAATTTTCCTAATATCATTTTCCTACGTGGAAATATTACCTCTGTAGTCGAATTACATATATAATGACAAAATTGTTTCTCGTATTGTTCTGATAAAAAGTATAAAAGATACGAAAGAGTAAACGTCTATCGTATATTCCAAACAAATTTACCAACATTTGTAATTTTATATCGAAATATGAAAATTTATTAGTTTGCCTGTGATATTATACAATTCAACTTGCTCGTACGATCTGCAGTAATCTTCCATTCGTCTTAAACAAACCGGTATTCCAAATACGTTGCATTTCCTTCAATATATTCCATGATATTAATGCCACAAAGGATAATGGATGTTTCAATTTCAATTTTAATAAAGGTTGGTCGATGATCGTGAATTTATCCGCGTTTTAATAACTATCGTCTAATCTACGTTCACGCCCATGACGACGTCGTTCGACGTTAAGTTCGTCGCGGAGTTTAATTACTATGGTAATAAACGCGTGGTAGATACTATTTCCAGAACGAGCCATCTTCGGCTTTCGTTGATAATTTAGTTCTCGTCGTTGTTCTTGCAATTAGCCTCTTGCTATTGGGCTGGCAACTAAGTGATTGCGGATTTTGTCAATACCACCTAATGACAACATCCGCAATCACTTAGTTGCCAACCCAATAGAACGATAATGTATTAGATTGTCCGAAAAGTGTCTTTCTTTTACAGACACGACTTTTACAACGACGTATCTTTATACAAACGTGAAACCTAATCTATCAAACATTGTAAACTTTATCTTGATAGAACAAAATAGATCGTACGTAATTTGATAAAATAATATAAAATGAAAAACGTTGTGCACCCATTATTTCCTTATAAAACGAAAGAAACTTTTCGACCTAATACAATACGCGTTACTTTTATCCGATTTTACATCTTCGATCGTCTCTTTCATCTGACTTTCATAATAATCCGTCGGAAAGATTCGTAACATTGGCAGATAGTTTTCAAAGCCATAGAAATTTCTTACATACGTACAAAATAATTTCTCGTAGAAATTTCCTGCATACGTATACCATCGTTTCTACAGCTTCGGTATAATATCTTGCATTTATATAGTATAATTTCCCAGAAAAATGAGAACGATTCAGTGTCGTGCAAGCTGGTTTGAATGCGAACGATCGAGCAGATGGTACACGCTGCGAGAATACAACGATTGAAAGGAGGAACGCTCTCGAACGTTGGTTGAACACGAGTTGAACGTTATCGCGCAAGCCGTCATTTCGTAATAGACATTGACATTACGGTAAAAGACGCAAGTGTGCGTTATTTGCGGATCATCGACCGCTTTTCGTCGTATTACACACGTGTTTCATCATAGTTCGAAACTCCGCACATAGAACCACTTTGTAGATACAGTGCTTCAATCGCTCCAATTCTGTTCGTTCAAAACTCGTTTCTGAAACGGTGCTTGCTAATTATTATATATTAACATCGTTCCATGTAAATATCCAGGAACGTTTGGACGTTTGTTCGATATTTATCGCGACTTCCAATTGTCAATTTTTCGAGTCATAATTTAAAACGACCAACTATCGCTAACAAGTTCGTCTTTACTTGTCGTCGCTTGATTCAGCACCTTTTGGAAACACGTAGACACATTTTTAAAGGAAAATTATAACCAAACTGAAAGAATTATGTACAATTGCTTGAAAATAAGATTTATTTTATTCATTCGTTTCGTTCATAAAGTTCCGTGTCTATCTACGTATTTTAAACATCCGATACGATTATTCTTAATTTTTCTCTCATTTTCAACTATAGATTCTAAGATTCGACTGTTCCAAGAATTTAGGGCCACGGTGTACATTACGAAGTTGTTAGCAAGTTTGTAACGATACTTCGATCTTTTCCTCTGTTTTTCTCAACCGCAGAATATTTAGAAAAATTTGTCAAGCGTAGAATTTGAATGCAAAGTACTAGAATCGTCACGAGACGTTTCACGTGAAAAGAGAAGCCTGGAACGTAAATGCAAAGGAAAGAAACGAGCGATCCAAGTTCTCGAATCGCTGCGTCAGGAATGGGCGCGTTTCCGGCACAGCTAAAATGACACATCGTGTCTGCAACATGTTATTTACATCGTTATTTTCTGCACGTATTCGTGATCAATCGTTTATCTCGTGAATGCGAGCGGACTTGATAAACGTAAGAGAACGTGCAGCTACCCCGTTGCTTTATGCGTTGCGAACGATCCTTCGCATTATGTACGAGCATACGTACGAGCTAACGAGACAATTATTCAAAAAACTTGTTAATCGATTCCCATTCAGTCGGCGACTCTTCTACATTGATTTTTGCATGTCGACAGATTGATTCGATTCTTTGCTCTTTTCTTAAGCGAACGTGGCGACGTCGTGTCGCGTTAGCTTCTTATTTCATTCCGTTTGATTTCTCGTTCGTTCTCCCTTTGATTTCTTTTTTATTTTATTTTCCTTTACCTTTATATTTCGATATTTTATCCTGCGATATTTTTAGGGAAATTTGGGGAAATTCAGCAGGAGCAGAATTTGCATGGAAGGTATTTTCTACCTGTTGTCAAATTTTTAATATTAAAAGGATACTTGAAATATTTATGAAAATATAACACATTTGTAATTGTAATATTTCAGCGTTGTTCCTCTTTGGTTTATTCCGCTTCCTCTTTCTCTTTCGTTTCTTTTTATACATCTCATCCGTTAATTTCTTTTTCTTTATTTCCGTTTCGAACGACGAGTATTTAAGAGAATGTCACGAACGTGAAGTTTACAAAGGAAGATTCGTAATTATTAGGAAACATTAAATACAAGGAAGAATGAGAAAATTCCTTTTAATTCAACCGACACTCTAATGGTATCTTTATATTTATTTCCGTGATTTCTCTCCCGTTCTTTGTCCGCTCGTCCCTCCCATTTCCCCTTTATTTCCTTCTTCTTGTTTCTTTAATCTATTTCCTTCGAATTTCCGTTTTCGTATCTTCCTTTAAACCTTAAAGACCTCGCAACAATTTTAGCGAATTCTATGTTAAGCACAGAGAATGTGATTATTGCGAAACTTGGAGTGCAAAAACAACTGCGACTTGCTTCTGTCGAAGTTGCTACGAAATTATTTACCATCAATGCGAGAACGTTAGATCGACGATCTACTTAAGACGAGTTTATTTTTAAAACCGGAAGGAGCAATCGTTATGTAAAAATTTGCAAAAATATCCAACTGACTCTACGAACAATTTGAGATTTAAATTACGTAATCAGCGAAACTGTAAGATTTATGAGCTTGTTGCTCGTCCGTAATCAAATATTGCAGCATTCTCGCAGATTTAAACGCGAGTTTGTTAGAACGGACGTCACTTATTGACCGGATATTATATCGATTCGAAGAATCTAGAGGCCGTATCAATTGCGTAATAAGACTCGTTACATTCGTTCATAGCGACATGAAAATTAATGCTAATGCGTGGATTATATCGATTTTTTCTCTGCTTCTTTTATGAAGAAGAATTAAGCCGCGCCGAGCAATTGAGAATTTCAACGTTGAAATTCATTCTGAAGAGTTAAATACGTAAACGTGTTCTTTACCACGATCTCTCGTTAATTACCGACCTTGTTGATTCCGTTATCATCGTTGGTAATGGAAACGAGCCATTAAACATTCTGTACGCGCGATAAAATGCAAACTTGATGCGGTTCTCTATGTAGAAGTATATTCATGATCACGGTCTGTTCTATTTTTAATTATTTTCTATTTCGAATTTAAAAAAAATAGCGTCGCAACGAAATGGGAATACTAATATTATTAGAGAACTTTTTAAATAATATTAAGTGACCTTTGGTCGATAGAATTTTTTTTATCGAATTTCATACTCGTTATCTTCTTTTTACATCGGACAGAAATTAGAAAACTACAAACTTACAAAAGAGAAAAATTTATTAAAAAATTATGACGCAAAAAATTAATTGGAAGATGTACCAAAAATTGACTAAAGGTAAATTAGAAATTTTATTTTAATTTTATTTGGAATAATTCATTTGAAATTTTACGTATCTAATTGTTAACAGCGAAAAGTATAAAGATTCTTAGAGATTCTTTGCTACGTACGTGAAACGAACTGCACTTTGACTGCTTGGAACCTTGCTACGAGAAAAGGTAATCCTTTTACCTTTACTTTAACTTTTCATAATATCGACCAGCTTACAGATTACACACGCTCATGTACTTACATTTTTTAAATCCTTTTGTGTCTGATATAGCAGCGCATTATGTTACTGTCTCGCCGTAGTATTACGATATAATACCTTAGCACATACATATGGCAGTACAGTGGCAAAATTGCTATATCTAAAACGAAGTGCCTATCTCGAAATGGAATATTTTAATCTCAACTTTTAAAACAACGATATCACGTAGTTTGCTCGATTTCACGAACGATATCTATCGAATAAATACTTATACAAGGTTAATATTAATACAAAAGGTATTAGGAACGAAAATATCGCGACACACCAACAAGAAGAACATCCGGAAACAATTTCTCGGAGATTAAAACCGCAGGCGATTTAATCGCTTCGACGAGTCGCTGGAATTCCTGGTAGCAGTGTCAAAGTGAAACATGTGAAATCATAGCGTGACGAAAACCAATTTTTTCTCGCTCGCCTTCGATAACAGGCCTTTTTCACTCGGTCGTGGAAAACATTCTTTCAAATACAACACGCGGCTGGAAACATGAAAATTCTCGAAGAACTCGCGAACAGCGAAGAAAACACCTACACTGTGTGATATTACCGAAACACGAGGTTTTATTTTTACGTATATTCTTTCACCTGTAGCACTGTTTCTTAAGCTATAGCCTCGTGAAAAATTCTTGCTACTGCCACACACATACATACACACACACACACACACACTAGTGAAATGAAAAATGTTAATCATCTAATTCATCGAAGGATCAGGAAGAATTCGGCAAGTTATTAATCGACATAGACATATCAGGTTTTTGAAAAATCGTCTAAATGGATTTTTGCTTGCGATTAGGATGGAATTTTTAACGATTTTTAAAATAGTCGTTGACGATTGCAATATCGAAAATATCGATTAACTTTGAAAAACGTTGAAGACGCTCCGTTATAATTAAAGTCAAATTTGCATATTTATTTTATGTACCTTTTTACGTATATAAAACCGGGGTTGTGTGAAATTTTTCATAGGAAAATTGGGTCGCGAATGGAGAAAGTTCAAGAAGCGGCGATCTGCAGAAATAAGTGCAACTGCTCGAATGTCGATTATTATTGAGAAATTCATAACGATATTATTACATTTTTGTACGTATTATATCTTGCGTGTGTCAGATATTTCTATTTGTGTTGCACTTTTGCAATAAATACGAAGCACACAGGCCAGATGGGACACGAATAGCAACTATAAAGAAGATTAGAGCGAAAAAAATTAGCGATTATGTGGATCGTTCGCAACTACGATCTACAATAAATATTGTATTCGTTGAAACGCTACATTCAACACGCTATGGTCCATTTTGTATTATTTGTTACTCTTATTCTTGCTTCGTATCATTTTTATTCCTTTCATTTTCTTTTATCTCTTTGATTTCTTTCTCACCATTTATTTGATTTACGATTTTATGTTTCCTCGCACGGAATACGATTTTTCGTTTTATACGCGCGGAACGTACACTTCAGTAGTAAAAGTCATCTCCTACGTTTGCCGGCGAACTATACACTAGGTAAACAAAATCTTACGTATTATATTCATTCGATTATCGATTTAATCGAAGCCTCGTAGCTATCGGCCTTTGCCAAGCGAAAATATTACGTAACATTCGCCTGCATATGCATGCTACGAGAATAATCGAGCACATACATTGTTCGTGAACGTCATTCACGTGGCGCGATTATTGGACTTCCGTCTAAACAGGTATGATGTGTCCTCTGATTGGAAAATACGGATCAGCTGAATTTTGACGAGGAAAAGCCTGAGGAAGAACGCGAGAAGAGTCGTAAGAGATGCTTTATGTTGGGTTCGGCTAATTATTGATAATTATCGTTTTCAATTTTTCGCACGATATCGGTGGACGATGACGAAGCTTAATCTGCTTTAGGGAGAACCAATGATCGAAAGTGATTGGTAATTTGATCGAGATCAATTCATTTACAACGATTACGAGCTTCCTTTTCGTCAAGCTATTACAACGTAATAGCATAGGTTTGAGTTCTCGATAGATTTAGATTTCAATTTTTTAATGGATTTTAGATAAACACTTGTATAAACATTTCTTTAATTAAAAGAAATTCTCATACTATTTTTCATAATTCTCGAGGTTCGGATTGTATGTATTCTAATTTTTTTATTACCAATTTGGTGTGGTAAAGTAGACGCAAAGATAGCACGCAAGTATGTAAAGATATAAATCTGTCGCTCGAGGAATATCGTATAAATGTTAGGACGGTTTAACGTTTGTTTATAAAATTCAAGGCTCGTTAGAAAATAAACCGAGAGGAAAGCCGCAAAAAGAGATATCGCTGAGAATAATCCATAGCCTATAGCGAGAGGAATAACATCTCCAGCGGAAATAAATCATTCTCTGGCATCGTTCGTCGCGCGTATGTGTTTCCATATCTATATAGTTCGTTTGAAATATTTCGAAACATTTTATCCATAAACACAAAATCACATATACATCGAATAAACGCATTTTAAGGACGAAAGAATAATTAATACTTTTTCTCAAACTTTTTCACAAATTTTGTCCCGACGAGAAACTAACGAAAACCAGTTCAGTCCCAAGACGCTAAATATTAGTGCGAGGTATATGTTAAATTTTTCATCTGGCAAATTCTCCACCGGATTAACGAAGAAACGTGGCCCCAGCGTGAGTTTAACGGAAAATACATTTTTTCCCCCTACGAGTTCCCGCTGAGCTACGTAAACACCGAGGAAAATATCGTTTAAACGAAACGCGATACAAGCCATGAAACGAGAGTCGAAGAGGAGAACTTTCAGATGGAAAAATGAAAGGCCGTCGAGTGACTGGCCTATTCTACTGTGGCCTTTCTTCTTCCATGGCCTCTCTTCTATCCAGTGCTTCGAAGCACGTAGGCTAATATCCTGCTTGCAGTGTTGCGTAATCAACGCAAGGCGATTGCGACAGAATCTCCCGTTGCATGTTAAAGCAGATTCGTCATCGACGTCTGTCCTTCGAACTCGTAGTCTTCTCACTGCTCTTGACTTTTGTCATTCGCCATCAGTTTCGGTTATCATTTTCATCGCGTTGTGTTGTTATATGGAGAGAAAGTGACGAGACGATGTTAATACGATTAGAGGGGTGGGGGTGGGGGTCATCGCAAACACACTCTCTGCGTTTATTACGATAATTGAATATTATGTACAATTTGCGATACGAACAAGGATATTGGCTATTTGGTCGCTATGAGAACAATACGAAAACATTCTCTAGATTTGTCGTGTATTATTTTTTAGAATAATTTCTATATTGCATGTTTACTAGCACTTTGCAATCTTTCATACACCTGCTGCTTGTATTTTCTTCTCTCAGATTATTTTCTATTTCCTAATAATTGGTTATAAAATGTTTACGACGCGAATGAGAATATTTGTTATATTTTCTGCGAGCTACTTTTTTTTCTAAAATATCTTCTTTTTTTTAAATGTTTCATATATCCGTTATTTATTATTTTCAGAATATTTACTATACTCGCTACCTATTCTATTTGTTCGCCAGATGACATTCCCAGAATGAGGTAAAAATCTCTGAAGTAAAGTACGAGTTGCGAACGTTGATTAGAAAGATCGCGAGAAAGAAAAGAAAAATTCTCTGGTACAAAATCTCGGTAAAAAAAGAAAAAGAAAAACGAGCGTCCTCGAGGTGCATTCCATCACAACTGAAAATTACAGCACGTCTCTGAAGGCAACACCACCGATCGTACTCGGCTTCGTTCAAATCGAAGTGCATCGTAATACACATTTTCGTGCCGAGCATATCGAATGCAAGATAGTACACGCACACGTAGAAAAATAGAGAACGAGACAGACAGGCAGAGAAAGACAGAAAGACTAGGTTAGTTCATAAACAAGGTATCTGCGTATCAGAGCAAAGGTGTTGGCTCGTTTCAACGTGGCGAACGTATTGTGAAAGGCAACACCTTGCGCGCTTTCGTTTCGCTTGTCGTCGTGTACGAGGAGCAAGGATATACGACGTATCTGTCGTTCTGTAAGATAAGTACGCCGGCTTCGCGTTGAATAACCGGGGCATGTTACAGAATTTCACACTTCACAAAACTGGTCGTCATTTTGTTCTTTCGAACGATCTCTTCCTTCCCTTTGAACTTGTACCTTTAATTTTAAATATGAGAAACCGAATCAAAATGTTGTAAATAATTTCTATTATATATAATCGTATATCTTTGAGCAGAAGAATTTACGAAGCAATTTATTTCAAATTGAACGTAATTTCTGATTTCTCTGTAGTGTTTTTTAACCGTCGTTGGAGTTGACCAACGTGGCTTTACCGAACAGCGCGTATTATCTAACAGTGTCTGTATAAGGACGCGACTGTAAAAAAGAGGAAGAAAAAGTACACAGTCCTTAAAAAAGAAAAAAAGAAGTAACAACTTCAAAACACAATTTCCGTGTGTTATCTTCCCAAAAACGTTGTAAAAGAACATACTACACGACCATAGCAAATGTCTAGCCGCTACCAAATATAAACTAAACCACGTTCACCGATAATCCATCGAGGCAAGGAGAAACACAACGAAATGCATTCCGTAAAAATTCTCGCGACGATTTACGAGGAAATCTGACGAGAAACCAGTCTGAAACGAGCAAGAGTGCAAAGATGTCTGGAGCCTGCAACCAGGCAGCGATACTATGGCTTAATCATCGGAAAAAGCTGACATAACCGAACGTAGTCGGGCCAGAGAAATTCAGCCGGCAATTAGGCGAGTTACGCGGCGGTTTCGCAAAGATAACGAGACAGGCTTCTTGCGGATGAGCCACAGAGAATCTCGCGTTTTATTTATTAGCGTGCTTTTTCACGTCATCGTTCACTTATCCAAGCTTTGTTCGCGTGACATGACGCGGCGAATCGTCTCGCTTGTTGTATGGAAATACCTTTCCGACATTTCCCGCATTCCGTGCGTACCACAGTCGCGTGCGATCCACGGCACGGAGACATTCGCGTACGATGTTTCTCTCCGGTAGAATTCGTCGGATTCTGCGAAAGTAACTTTCTTTTTTGGACATAATGGATCGCGACTTTTTCGTCGGCGTCCGATTCGGTATTTTAATTAGAAAGGCTTCCTGATTTAGCGGGATTGTGTGATAATGTTCTTTTCCAAGGGAGCGGAGTTGATAGATGAGACAGGTTTTAACGGATGTATTTTATCAATACTAATTGGTAAAATTTACCTGGCAATTTACCGTTATTTATGTCGTCTCCTTGCGAGATTTGAAAGTTGCACATAATAGAAGTGAAAAAATTGATTACGTAAATATAGAGTTTAAACGGAGAACGACGTTACGTTCGTCACGTGTATTCGACATTTTGTTTCAATTAGTAACATACCAACGTTTGGTAAATTACTTGCTTTCAAAATCGTTTATACACATATATAGCTGTATTCCTGTTACTACACTTTCATTGTATAGTTTCTCTGTATTCATGTAACATTATCTGATTTTATTTTGTATATTATATACATCTGTATTTTCGTTTTAATATATACGCACATTTTCGATAAATTAAATTCACAGGGAATAGAGAAAGAAAGTATATTTCACGTGTGAAAATCAAAGAAGTTAATTTCACGTTGAAGGAATCCGTATAGAGAAATTTTTTCATTCAAGCGATAAATCTAGTTTCCTCTTTTCCTATCACGTTCATGTAGCTACCATTTTTACCGTTTATTTGGTAAAATCGCGTTAATTTATGTCTCATACGTCGAGTGAAAAATCGTAGAATGAAAAGTTGCAGCGAAAGGAGAAAATTAAGTGGACGAGCAGAGTGTTAGTCGGCCGGAATACCGCGACACGTCGATGTAACTACTCGCTCAGTGATCAGAATCCACCATATCCACTGTAATTAAGTTCAAGCTTCAGCTGTCTAGAGTTAATCACTGCCTTTATCGTTATCTTCCTTACGAAATACCATTCGTTAATTAGAATACCAGTCGAAGCATCAGATTTACCGTATTTCCGCGTCAATACGCTCGTCAACCTTGAATCTGATCCATCTACTAGAAATATCTCTTTCGTTTGCTTCTAATCTTCTCCACTATCAACCTCTTCTATTACGCATATTTATCAATAAGAACGGTAATACACAATTTCTACATATTAGTTTGATTTACAAGTTTGGTATACGAATGTTGCTCGCCGAATTTTAACCCTGCGAACAAATCATTTTCTTCTTACGATACCAATTTTCATCGCGACTTTGAGTTTATTCTTTTTTTCTAAAATTTTCCAAAATTGTCAAATTGAGATTTGAATTTACCTTGTTCGTTGACCTCTGTTTAAAAAACCTATCTGTCGGTTGGTTAAACATTTTTTTTAAAAACTTGTTTAATTTCTTTAGAAATTTCTCTCAAACAACTTGTTAAAAATAACACGCCTAACAGGGCTATCTTCGTGCGCGTTACTTTCTTTTAAATAAATACACATTTGCGATAAATATCTCGTAGCTTCTGTATATATTTTCACATTCATTTGAAACTTCAATTACGCTGATTACATCGATTACGTCGATGAAATTTCAAGATCTATTATACGAAGCGTGCAATACGGCATGTGTTGTAATGTTTTCGTAAACCAACGCGACTATCATCCTTCAATTTTTCCAAATTACCCTTATACCATTTCATTCTTCCTATTTTAGTCCCAAGTGTAAAGGCAGAACAAATAGAACCCTTGCCTTCTCGATCTCTTTACAAACGCCCCAATAAAACATCCTCGACGACAAAAGCCTCTTCGGGAAGTTCAGTGCACCCAACGACTGCATAGTTGGTGCCTAACCCTACTCGACGGAAGTCAACCACCCGTCGACAGCCAGCCCCGAGGAATAAAGTTCGCAAACAACCAACTCGCAGAGCTCTCGAAAGTTCTCTAGAACGTTGAGTACAAATGACTGTACAGCGGTGTCATATTCTGCTCGTTCCCAGAGACGATCCAGCTTAAGATGACATCACCAGTACTCGATGATTTTCAAATTTTTCTGTACGAAGTCGCGGACGAAAGTTATATCTCGATGGATTGATCGTAAGGGGGCTTTTAACGCGAGGCGATAAAATTACGTTCGTTAGAACAAGTAGAATTTCCATAAGAACACATTGACCGCCACAGTGATCAGCGATGGTGACTCGCAACATTATTTAGAAATTGGCGAAATCGTTGACTGATTTTTACTAAATTTCTTACTGTTTAAGTTTTTACTTATTTCTTTGGGGGAAGGATGATTAAAATAAGATAAATTTCGTGTGCCAAGAAAATGTCAGTTATGTGAACGATTCAGGTGACACTGTGAGAGAAGAAGCGCGCAAGTTCGGTATAACGTTTCGCAAAAATTAAATGCTGTGTTGTGATAGAAAGAATCTATGGTTCGTGTGCCTCCAGAAAGCCACGAAGTCCTCACACTCGCGAGTTATTATTCTACTAGAGCAAAGAATATTCAGTATGTTTATTCATTTATCTACGACGAATCTCTTTTCTCAAAATTTAGGAGTTGTTCAACGGTGTTTTAGAGATACACTATTTGGCACATTAGAGATTTAATTTTTGAGATAATTCTTGAGAATCTGCGACAACGAAAAATTATTCGAACAACGTCCGTGGCAAGTAAAAGGTCAAGAACCGCTGGCGTAGTATATTTCCATGTTTCTACGATCTGTTGCGGCTTGCAGAGTAAAATATACGAAATTCTCGTGGCAGTCAACATCGTAAGAAAAAAGAAAAAAAATAGAAAATTCCAATCACGCTGAATAATCCGGACGATTTCGGCTCTGCAATCAACGCGCTACTGTCTTCGCTATCCAGTCCATCCAGGTGTGCTCCTTTTAAAGAAGGTGAGTTACCGTGACACATGACAAGTGCATCGTCCAAGGCGGTTCAACGATATAAAATACCCGTCACTGTCATCAACGTCGTTAACACCGTTCCGAGAGACACGTAGAAGATTGATTTCGCGAGCTGCGCAATACGATCGACCGTTCCAACGTCTGCAAATACCTCGATCCATCCTAAATACCAGAAAAAGGTCACGTTCGCCGGATGAGCTGGCTAAGTTCGGTTAAATGTTGATCGAAGTCTGTTCGTGGAACAAGGACGAAGACTTAGATACTTGGAGAATGACGACGACGATGACGATATTGTGTTTCAAGGGTCGCGAACAATGGTCTTATTGAGTTTCATGGGTCGGTGTATCAACGGTTCGAAGTTTGAGAATTTTTATGCTACGATGGATGTATTAGTCGGTGCAGAAGAGTTTTACAGCGGAACTTTTTGAAGCCGAAGTGCTGGCAAAGAAAATGATGTATTACGTTTTAAAGATCGATAAAGTCACTTTGGATGGATGTTACGGTGAAACGTTTGGAAACCAAAGATTAGGTTGGAACTATGGTTTTTAAACGCGCGACTAATCTCGAGATATTCCTGAACAGAAACGTAAAATATTATCGCGTTTGATTGATCCTAACATCCAACAAACATGGACATAACTATTTCTTTTTTTTTTTTCAGGGATAAAATGTAGAAACAGATGTGTCTGTGTTTGTATAGTAATTATCTTCACAAATTCATCCCTAAAGACTTCACCCTTTTACTAATGCAAGTCTAATTCAAACCATTTCACGATATTCATATTTTCTTAAGCTGGCTAACTTAGCTTAAAATTCAGAACTCTACGAAATTAATTCCCATGAAACAGCAACGAAGAAGAAAGACGAAGAAGAAGAAGAAGAAGAAAAAGTTCCACAGATGCATCTCGACTGTTACTTTCACGGGACTCGTTCGTAACGTACACTAACACGTACGGGCTTTGCTCGTTGTTTTATCCTTTTCCAGTTGGGCGTGTTGCTGGTTCTCCAGCGATACTCCAACGTTGCTCCGTCTCTTGGAGCAAACACAAAGAAAGTGAACGTTGCAACGCAACCGGGAAGTGGCCTCTTTATGCAATGCGATGCTAGCTGCCTGCTTATGGAATAACGCTGGTCGTTGGATTACGCCGAGTATATCCTCTTTTTACTGCTGTTTCTCTCATTTTCTGTTCTTCTTCTTCTTTGGCGCGCTACGGTTTTGTTATTTACATTATACGATTTGCCATTGTATTATATTTGGTTCGGTGTTCGTAGGATTTTATCAAGTTAGGACGTTGAAAAAAAGAAGATTCTTCACGGCGAATTATTTCGTAGCTCTTTTACTTTTGTGCTTTTTAAGTGATCGTTGCGAAGATGATTCCGTGAAAGGAGTACTCCAGTTAGAAGATTTCAATGTATCAGATTGTAAAGAATTTCTCTGTGAATTATTTGACGTTGCTACTTCGTAGATCCTTTAAATGTCGTTAAAAATGATCGTCTGGCATTTGTATTCTGTGAGAAATATTCGAGTACAGAGATTTTAACGTAACAGTGTCGAAGAACGAATGCAAATTGTGAGAAAAGGATTTCTACGTACGTAATATTATCATTTTGTAATTTCTTCCAGCGATCGTCGAAAGAAAATTTTCTATGAAAGATATTCGAACGAGGAAATTTTATTGTGAAAATAAAGAATTTAATAGATCAGCGTAGATGGGGTAAAAGGAATTTGTATAGTTTATAAATCGTTATTTTGTAACTTCCTTAAAGTGTTCTTGACACGATCGACAATTTTCTTCTTCTTCTTCTTCTTTTTTTTTTTTTTTTTTTTTTTAATGAGAAATATTCGACTGAAGAGATTTTCTAAGAGTGTCAAAGAATAAGCGTAGATTGAAAAGAATTTTTACGCGCATAAATATTTGCTCGTGATTTACAATTTATGGAAAGGATAACATTTCTCTTCGTATTTTTCGCTTTTCTTCGTGCGTTTTTCGTTTGCCTGCGCGAGACCGTGTCGTCTGTATCCTTGGGGAAATTATAGAACACCGAGTTGAAGATTTTAAAGTATGTCGCTGCTCCCGTGGGATTAGCTTCTTAAAAGTTCCAGTAAACTTCCTTTCCGATGAATCTGTACAATTAATTCCTGATAAGGATCCTCCATAGCTAGCAGGCTACGTCATTATTTCAATCTTCTGTAGCGGAAGCACGCCTTGTGAATTCACGAATCCAGCGAAATTCTATGAGATTCTTAATAATGTTTAATAATGATTTTTAATAATATCAGCCATAATATCAATATTATTGAATAATATCATTTCAAAATATAGAATCGTTCCAAACTTTGTTCAATTTTTACTTGATTTATAAGATAATATAATAAATCCTCGGTATATTTCTTGATACTCGATCTAAATATTGGGTTGGCAACTAAGTGATTGCTAAGTAGTTGCCAATCCAACAATAACACGACAAAAGGACTCAAAATGGATGATTTAAAGAATCACTGTTCTTCTCGTTGTAAAAATTTCTTACGTTTCGAGTGTCATTGGTGAGTCACAAATACATGCTTGCGAATTTTTACAGGGAATAAATGATAATAATTGCGCTACGTATGATGACACTTCAAATGTCAAATTTATTCAAAAATTATTTTGTCCTGAATATTTCCACATAATTTCAACATCCTTTCGCACTGCAATAATTCTATTTTCTATTACCATGTATTTCCATATCTATTTTAGTCTCAATCAAAAACGGTATTCCACGTCAGCAGTAGAAATTTTCAAAGGTGCACATTTGCACGTAGAGTTTCTTATGCGATGTAACAATATCGATGAAGCTTTTCCACGTTTTTTTAACAGCGTTTGAATTACTCGCCGAGGCAACTTTTCCCCGACGAACGTTCACGTAACGATCGTCAGTGCAAGCGTTTCGTTTCGTTTTTCCTCGCCGCGTGCTGAATCTTCGAAGGAAACGATACCTCAAGAAAGCTGGTGAACGTAACCTCGAAGGGTCTCAAGGCAGAAATACGACACGGCTCCGGTACGAAATTAGGTCGCGTTCCGTTGAATCCTTGACGAGATACTCGCGAACAGCTTTCAAAGAATATCTCGTAAGAAACGACGCGACCCTCTTCGAAACCTCTCATTTTCGTCACATGAAATTTTTATGCAAATTTTCGCAATTATGCAATTTTAAGAGAATATTTTTAAACAAGCGGAAAAATTCGACGAACGACCTTTCGACAAAATTCCTGCGATCATCTATTCCTATGCTTCGAAATTCGATCGATCGGGTAGCAGCGATCCGAAGCTTTTTATTTCGAGACTCGAAAGTTGACAAGTTTGAAGTTTTAAATATATTTAAATTTTGAATTGGGAAATCTGAACGTTTAGACTTTGGAAGTTTCGAGAATAAAAAAAAAAAAAAAAATCAGAATTAGCTGGAAAGTGCGAAAATCATGATATTCGATGATTGACTCCAGCAGAGTTCATTAAACCTACGATTCACAGATATTTTAATTCGATATTTTAATATTCCGATTCAAGAATCCTCGACTTTTCATATTCAAAGTATATCTTCTTCCTCGAGACTGGGACGCTGGAAAATTTCAAAAATTACCGATACAAGATCTCGATCCAACGAATCGATCGAGCAACGATAATTCGCTTCTCAACTATGCGCAATTACATAATTTTCTATTTCTGATTCAACTTTTTCGAAACAAATCTTTCTACTACATATTGTAACATAAGTCTATTTTAAGAGGCAATATTTGCGCGTGGAACAACGATTCTCTTGAAACGAAAGTGAAATTAATAATACATGTGGCTATTCGACGAGTCAATATTCTGTCTGTTGTTCGTTCTCTCGTTTGCTGATGAACAAGTACGCAGAAAAAGATTCATCGAGTGTATTTCGCGATGAGTATTCGTCGTCTTGAGAAGTGTATTTTCTTAGCTGGCGTAATAATGCCACTCGACAATTTCTAATTGATAGGAAAGTCAATAAAACGACGTCAATCGCAGCTAGTTTATCGAACGATTGCCTCGAACTAACTAAAAAGATCTTTGCGTGAACTCTTCTTTCGTCATAGCTACATTAGTTAGGTACTCGTTAAGGACATTAACGAGGTCTTTCGGATAATTATTTATTATTATCAATTATCGTCCTTACTCGAGAAATTTTATAACGTCAAATGAAATCGTGGCTATAATTTTTCATCGTTTTTCTTCGTCACAAAGATGTTTATTTGAAATAGTAATAACTTAACCCTTTCTGAACATAACGAAAATAAAAGAGTTTAACGAAACTTCTATTCTTTTGTCGAAATACGACTTTTATCGTTTATCCTGAATCTCGTCATTTAAAATATTGCGTATACGTCTGGTTCGGTTCTTTTGAAAAATTCACCTTGCAGAATTCGAAAAGTATTTCTCTTACAAAAAGAAAGAAAAAAGAAAAATAACGTACGTAAAAAGTACATCGTGCAAGCGTTTCTTTATCCGAGAATACTTCGAATTCTGCCGGCGGCAATAAAGAAGCAGAGACGAGAAACGAAGGCGTGGAAAATTATCTGCAATCGGCTTCTTGCTCTGTAGTTTCCATGTCAGTTGGACAATTTAGCCGTTAGACGCCAGCTTCGAGTTCTGTGCGGCGCTTTTATGCCGTTTCGCAGATCGACTGATTGCGTAACGCGCAACAAGACGTGAAAAGGCTCGTTCGCCGCGATTATTCATACCATTCGTCGTGCATAGTTCACGTATATTTGGCGTCACACCACGACAAAACTAAGTTTGTACTTTGCTTCGCCTAAAGCCATTCTCGTTCTTTTAGACATAAGTAGCGTAGAATCTTAGATATTTCAAGGTCGTGTTCGTTCGACAACTCATTGGAATCCGCTTACTGTATTTTTATTTGTAGAAACTCTATTTCTCCTTATATCCCCGATTTCTCCTTTTCTTTATGATAATTTTTCTTTCTCTTTTATCTCTTTCTCCGTCTTTGATCTTAGTTTCTTCCATTCCAATGTTCATATATACATACATATATATGAGCTTTTTCCTTTTACTGCCGCAATTTCACTTTTGGGATATCAGCCTTTTTCTAATATTAAGGGGACGATCGATAAATTAAAAGTAAATTAATTCGTGGTAATTAAAAAAATTGTCCAAATATCAAAGACACGAAAATTAACAAACGCTTAAGAACTAAGAATCCTCATCTTCCAGCTTTTCCCTAACACGAATATGTTAATTTAAAATGATTCAATATTTAGACGTTCAAAATGCAAATAATCCAGTCTCCGTTTAGCCTTCGTTCGAAAAAAAAAAAAAAAAAAAAAAAAAAAAAAAAAAAAAAAAAAAAAAAAAAAAAAAAAAAAAAAAGAAAAAAAGAAAGAAAGAAAAAAAGAAAAAAGAACAAAAAACAGAACGGCGGATGCAACGCAAAGATCAGATGTAGTCGAATTAATTAGATTGTCGCTACTTTAATATAGAACTCGGTTATATCGCAATGACTGGCGTAAAGCAACGCGTGAATGAGACAACCGCGCGCCTCTAATAGGACACGGAACACTAACTTATTCACGCAACACGCGTGCAACTGGCTTACGCCCACGGATTCCGTGGAAACGTCACGGCAAAATCACAGTTTTATCGGCACGTGACCCACTTCTTCTTCCCTATCGAGTGCAGCACGCGTTCTTCGTTATCTTTGCCGTTGGATCGCGCGAACAATACCTCGTTAGCGCGATAAACGAAGCAAAGACGTCCGATTGTTTCTTTCGAAAATTATTACGTCGCCTTCTTTTTCTCCAATTTCATCGATTATTTATTTATTTAGACGAGAGACCTTCAACTGCATTTTTCTAAAGTGGTACGATGATATTTCCAGTTACGTAACTGGCACCCTATGGGTCATTCGTGGCCCACGCGTGTTTCGCGATGTATAACGATGAGTATCGGTGTCTGAAACGCAGCTAATAGTCGTATGAATTGTACACAACGAAAAGGGGATGGATTTTTTTTTTCTAAAAATGTTATTATATCTTTAGTCGCACAAAATAACGTGGAAAAATATTTAACATATAAATATAGGAAATAATACGAGTTTAAGAAGAATGAACAGGCTTTAGCCTTACCAGGTCCAGTCGAGCGACCGGTCTCAAAATTGAATTTAATATTGCACATTTATTGTTATTCCTTTTGTTCGTCTAACTCTATGTAAATTCTTGCAGCATCTGATTAATCAATTTCTCAATTTTTGTTAATAGAAGAACAAAAGAAATAACAAGGAATATACAATTTTCAATTAAATTTTATCTAATCCGTGAATTTTATTTTGTTCGATCAATCTGAAAAATGTCACGAAACCTGGGTCACCGACGACCACTGTGACAGACGAAGATCGTTAAGTAACGTGAATTGCGTGACGTTTCTTCATGGAAGAAGTTATGGGGTCATGTACAGCCAGCATATTGCTTTTAGAGCAATATAGGTGTATTACGCGGTTTCATGTATTGAGAGCAACGAGTATGTAGATTTGACAATGCGAATCAATTGCTAAGTTTGCCTCCTCCTCGTCTTCGCGATTAACGTTCTAGATATCAGGATTACACATATGGAAACATCGTTGACAATCCAGGAAGCTGAAACGTAAATTGAGGAACGAAAGCAACGCAAAATTTGAAGAAAACGTTTCAATCTTAACGCAACTTTTTAAAACTTACAAATCTTTCGATTTTTTCTTCTCAGCATGTTCACAGAAAAATATCCAGATTTTTCGATAATATTTCATACCAATCCAAGTGAATAGAAGTCAGAAAAAATATCAAATAATATCAGGGAACGAGGGTTGTCAAATTTTTCCTAAATATCTTGATCGATAATTAATAAATATCAGAGAGAAACAGCGGCAATAGAAGCCAAAGCAGTGGAATACCTTGGGATCCGTAAGGAAGACGATAAAGACATCGTCTGTCCTGAAAATCCTCGTTTCGAAACGTTACGATCTTCAAACCTGAATACTCGACGAAAGCCCTGAAGAGCTCGGTGTCGCTGGAAGACAAGCGACCTCGAGCATCCGGCGATGTGGGACACGCCACTTCCATCGCCTTGTCGATAAGAATATATGCGAGGAGACCTTGACAGAGGCGACTCCTCCCACGAGTGACCAAGACACGACAACAAGGTGTACGCATACATACGTACGCGATCGTGAGTCGCATATGCACGATTTCTCTATACCACGAGAGCACGGCTAATCCGATTCAAACGAATTTCCCAGATGCTCGTCGAGTCGTTCGTTTCGACACTCGACGAACCATGCAATTGGTCGTGGCCGCTGGCGCAACTAGTTTGCGAAATGTTCAATTGTTCCGAGAGTTTCTAGCGAAATTGAAAAGTTTTATCAAATTCGTACGGAATTTTGCTTTTGAGTCTCGAACGTTTCCTACGTAAATGGATCGCTTTGATATTTCTTCCGTCGCAGTTTCCTCTACCTCGATTCTGCAAATTTACGTTTACGGAAATCTACAGAGAATTTTATAGAATTTTCGTAAAAACGTCGAAACATACTGCACCTCGACGTATAACTTTTCCAAGATGTTGTTTTCGTTAAGGATTCAGGATATTCCTTGTAATGTCGAATAAATTATCGCTGGGTCCTTGATAGGTTTAATAAACTAAGAAATTAAAAGCTAACGATGATTTCGCAAATTTAGTACAAAACGTTGTCTTTCGTTTCGTCGTTCGAACAATGTCGTCTCTCCTCGGGTTAGTAGGTTTATTTCTCAAAGATGAATTTTGTCCATATTTTTGCCGCTTCTTCTTTCGTTTCCTTTAGGTCGATAGCGTGTGCAGTATACCGTTGGTCCTCGTTGAAACGTCGTTTCTGGGTTACAGTCAGATTGTACTCTGGCATTCTCTTACAACGCGTAATTAGCGTAAGAAGCATATTACGAGTAACTGAACTCTACGGTTCTTACGTTGGAAGATTTGGAGTTATTTGTTGCGATAGTTGGGCAAGATTTGGAGAAGGAAGTAGAGCATTTGAAGCGAACTGGCAATTCTGGTATTTATAGAGATTCGTCGCAGAAATAGTTGAGAGAAAATTTGGTTTAGTCTACTTATTTTTAGATTTGATTATGTCATCGAGATTCTATTTTCATCTGAATCCTCATTCTTCGCTACCATCTCTCATAAATCAAACTTCGATTCCTTTTTCCATCAGATTTATAATCAGGAAAACTCGGATACTACGATACATTGATAACAGAATTTCTGTAATTTAACAGTGCGAATATTAACACGCACTCTGTCGTCTCTGCAGTTTCTTCCAAGTACCAAAATTCATCGATATATTTCAATATTCATTTGTATTTCAATGATCTCAAATAGGAAAATAAAACTCGAATAAAAATCTGTTTCCAATAAATACTCTACCATGAATATCTCCTATATTTTGCACAGTATAAGCGTTCTATGGATTTGCTAACTCTATAATCCTGCAAAAATACACAAACACCTACAGTCTATTGATCAATGAAATGAACGTCGACATAAAAAAAAGAAAAGAAATAAATAAATCAAAAGGAAACTCTAGAAAGGGAAAAAAAGATTGAATAACGAAGGGAAAAATGAGAAAAAAAAAAGAAGAAGAAAAATATGATATGCAAAGCAATACTCGGACAGCCGAGAAAGAAGGATTTGCCAATCATAACGAGATCGATTATATCGCTCGGCAGTCGGATTTCCAGGTGCATACCACGCCCTGGTACGTGCTCGCGAACCTTGAAACACCAGCGACATTCCTTTTACAGGGCTGAACTGGAGCGTTCTCGCATAAAACGCGGCGTGGAAACAAGCGTTGCAACGATCAACCGGTGAAATGTTCTCGCGACACCTCGCGAGGTGTTCTGCGTTCGTTAAAGGGCTCATTTTACGGTGCGCTTCTGTCCAACGATCGAACGATACCGTGAAAAACTATAAAACAGTTCGATACCTATCGTTTTCAGGAAAACCAGTGACACTTGTGCAAGAAAGAATCTCGTTACAACGGAATACCAAGTTTTCCCAACGTTTCTTAGTGACGTTTACATAGATACGTTTTAGTGACGTGACTACGGAAACTTCGAAATTTCGTGGCATTTCTGTGACTCGAAGTTCTCAGAAGTCAGGTAAATAACAGGTTGCATAATTGATCGATGAGAAATATTTGAAGATTAATAGTTTTAGAATACGGGAAAAAATGAATTGCGAGATAGAAAACTATAAGGATTTATTCATTTTTCCTTTCCATGTTTCATAACTACGAATGTTCGCTAACTAGATATTTTTCTTACGTGAACAATATTTATCTTAAAATATTTCCGGTGCATACGTGGTTAATATTAAAAACAGGATTTTTCGAACAGATAACGATTACGTAAAAAATACTAATTGTTTTTCGATGTTAACGTAATTCATCTTATGTAACAAACGGAAACGTGGAACGATATACCACAGCCGATTTCGTTTGATTCTTTCTAAATACAAACACTCGATTTACGCGTGATATATCATTAATCTACGTCGTGAGAAATCGTTAAGAAAAAGTATTTGATAGATGACTTCGTGCTTCGATCTTCAATTCGCAGATGAATCTACTTCACTTGCTTGAGGTTTGGAAAAGGTAAAAACATTCAGTTCGAATACGTAAGTTTGACTTACCTAGAATCGCACGTAATCCGATTAATATCACGTTTACGGGAACAAAGGACACGTGGTGACTCGGTATCTTCCAGCTAAGAAAAACTTCAATTCCGTAAATTGCGCTCGGCTCAGGAATGACCGGGGGAAACGATAACCCGCGAACGAGCAAAACACTTTTAGACTTACGGTTCACGAACATCACCTCCTCTCTCTCGTTCGAGAGAAAATGGAGAACGAGGAGAACAAAACAGACGTTACGACTTCTCTGTAAATTGTACACGTTGATAGACTTAATGAACGTTAGCTGCGATGTAACGTAAGAATAAAGTCAGTGAATAATTATTTTCCCACGAAAATTCGCTTGTCAAGCGTGGAAACGAAGAGAATTAATTGGACGAAGTATCGAATAGAAGATATTTGTAGAAGAAGAGTATTTAATATATTTTCTAATTAAAATATTTTCAGCAGAGAAATTTAATGTTAGGTTTATTGTTCGTAATGTTCGGAATGTCTGAAAGGTTTAATGAACGTTAATCGTGATGTGACGCAAGGACAAAGTTCATAAATAATTATTCTTCTATCGAAAATTAATCATGACACGCGAAAGAGAAGAAAATTGATGGAAGAGATTGTATGTGAAATATTTGTAGAATACTAAGGAAATTAGACGGAAGAATTTTATCACGAAGAAAATGCCGAACTCTAGCAACGTGTACGCGTTAAAAAATTTCACGCGCGTCAAATATTATCGACGAATAGAAATTCAGGAGAAACTGAAAATTCGCAAAGTTCGATTTTTATAATGTTCGATTACGATAACGTTGTATTACAGCGAATACCGTTCGTACTTGTAAATGATTGTCAGCTGCAGAACTCAACATATCGTTGACGTCACTGGGTCAAATCTACTTAGAGCTACAGTTATGTCATTGGAGCTAAGCTGTACCGAGTTCCGTCGATACTTTCATATAGCTGACACTTTAAAAACCTTTGCTTGATATTATACAATGAACATAAAAAGCTTAATGCAGTCGGTATACGAACGTGAAGCCAAGAATTCTGACATAATAATGAAATCTGTTTAGCAGAACTTAAAACCACGAGCGACAAACGAAACCAGATTGTAGAGAAACTACTGCATAATACATAAAACATTGCCAGCTGCAAAAATGTTCTCTGAATAATGGATTACATCGGGAACAAGAATGAGTTTAATAGCGAAGTAATAAATTTAAAATCGGAACAAATCGTTTCGTCAATTTTACGAACTTGCGAAATCTGATAGAAATTTCTGCGGCTTAAGCGTCGACGAATTCTCCTATGAAAAATCGAACGATTCTTCGCGTACACACCGAATAAAACACTGAACTTGCATGAAGCAAAGAACAGCGCTAAAAAAATCGTTCGGATGACTTAATTAGTCAGACGAAACTCCTATCGAAATTTCACAGAAGGAGAAATATTTCTTGACGTTCGAACAATAAAAAATTATGAAATTTTACTGCCAATATTGCCTCTAAAATTTGTATTTTCTACAATACTTACGAGATACATAATACGATAAAACTAACGCGATCTTTCCATTAAATCAGAACTTCAAGTTCGATATCGAATACAGTGAACTCTCACGTAACTTTATATCGAATTCTATCACCAATTTTCTTTACACGTTGAATTCAACCGATCAATAAAATCGACCAATATTTATCCTTGTAGTAAAATAAAATTATAAAATCACAAAATGTATAAACTTGAAGCTTCAAATTTTATACCGATATCGAAGCTTGTACTTTCTAATAGGCGCGTCTACCGGATGAAACGATCGAGTACGAAGTTAATGGTCTGGTATGGAAAAAGCGGGAGCAGGAACAAGAAGGCACGCAGGGTAGAAGAAGAAAGTGGTTTGAACGCGTGCAACAGGGCCTCTCATCCAGGTGTTCCCTACGCTGGCCGATATTCCACGTTCTTTAATTGGCCACGCCAAGTCGAGAAGGTAAGTCTTTCGCCTCGTGCACCGTATTTAGACGGCCGATTAATTATGCGCTCTAACCATAAACGGCAGTCACCTGTTTCGAACCCGCGAGCTCGTGCACACCTTTACGTCTTACTCCGCCTCGGAACGTTCTAAATCTCTGTGCTCGTGCGTGCCACTATGTATAATTGACACCGTGCCAGGAGACACCGTTCCAAAGATATGCCCGTTACTTTCTAAGATTTCGAAGGTTAATAACTCCATTGGTCGTAACGAGACTTTATTAGAATTACGAGATTATGACAGGGGAAAGCGATAATAGATAAATGAGAGAGTAACGAATAAAATTGTCTCGTTGACTATTCGAAGAAGTACTTACAGTAGAAGTAATCGTAGGGATTTCAGAAACGAAAATTTTATATTTTTTGATTTTTCGACTTTCTCAAATCGCTCGAGTAATTAAGAATAGTCTGTATATCGTACGAACAGGTAACCCGTGGATTATATAGCGTGGAGAGATAGAAAATATTGAAACGGTAGATTTAACCGGTATTTGGTGGTATTCGAGCTTACGAGATGGAATTAATTCGAAGATTATGTTCGATATTTGAGAGAATAATTTATAAGAGGACGTTTGTCGAGATGTTTTTCTTTTTTTTGTAAATTGAATTTAAGAGATGGGAATTTTATCGCAGCATACAATGCTCGTGACACGCGTAAAGGTAAAACTTTTCGCATTACGTCTGCGATATTTGTAAAACATACAAGATCAATTTTTACCGTAATACGTCTGTAATATCCGCGAAATGAACTTTCATTGCGACACACTTATCCTTAATAACGAAACTAAACGCGGTATCATTTGTAATGCGTATCCGTTTCCATTGCAATAAACGAGCATTTGTAATCTACGTTCGTCACATCTGAACTCTAATTTGCACCGTTAACTATGACACAATCCTGTAACTGTTGAAAATTGCAGATATAAAATTACAGATTTTTCTTGTTAACAATGTCTGATCGTTTCTGCAACTTGTAACAACTTGTAGCAGCGACGATAAACGGCAAACAAATTTTGCTTATTGCAAAATCACGAATTTTGCAATTTCTCTAATAGTTAGTCGCCAGTCGTCCGTTACTACATCCAATCGAAAGACAGAAAAATGATAGAAATCATCGCGATTTAATTCTCCTGCAGTTTCTCGCTCTCTGGCGAGAAAAGTCGCTCTTTTATACGTTTCCTGATTTGTAGTCCGCGTAACTATTTCATTCTCACCTGGCTGCTGGCCATTTGGAAATCTCGAATTATTGTTTGCTGTAACGATGCACGTGCAAACGCGATCTCTTTCGATTCGAAAAACTCGTTGCACGCCACTGTGCGTTCAAAATGGAAATTCTATCGCGAGTTCTATGAACGTTTCATTATCCAAACAGCGTATTTCCTATCAGAATACTGTACAAGATATAGGAATACTTCTGTAGCATAAAATCTGTTCACGATGATCCAGTGCGAAATTGATATAGTACGAGTCTATAGAGCATCGTAACGTTACCAAGTGGCATTTTATTACTCTCGCGCGTGTAACGACTTGCATCCTATCGCTTACTACCGATCAATCGAAAATTATCCAAACAAATGTATGTTCGACTGGAATTTCCAAATTCTATTTTCTTAAAAACGAAACCTATCCAATGCAATTTCCTTGCTCTTCAAATACTACTTATAGGCTGTTAATGGCAGCGAAATAAAATTTGTAATCGCGCGATGATCGGTAAAAAGATTTATCTTGGAGCTCGTAAAACGGCTCGTTACTCGGCCGTTAGCTCGATACTATCTGGACGAGCATCCTTCTCGTAGAATGCACGTTACACCTGTGCTCTGGCGATAAATAAATTCATTTTATTAGAATTATTACGCAAGAATCTATGTATTATCTCACGGTCCGACGCACGACGTGTTATGGTAACGTTGTAATAACGCGTTGTATCTCGAGAGAACGAAAGAAGTCAATGGCATCGCGGAGAACCATTAGGCCGGCATGATTTTCGTCAGTGAAATTAATCTCTAAAGCGCTCGCTGGAAACTCGTTCTGCGAGTCATCGCCGGGTTACGAGCGGTCATTACGAGGCCATTGTGTTCCAACTCGACCTCGTTGCCATCGACGTATCGCTACCTTTAGATGAATATCTGTAGCGATTCTGCGAACGATCGATGCTCTCAGAAGTTGCATCATACGTACTTCGTTTTCCTGTTCTTTCCTTTTTTCTTCTTCTTTTTTTTTTTTTTTTTTTTTTTTTTTTTTTTTTTTTTTTTTTTTTTTTTTTTTTTTTTTTTTTTTTTTTTTTTATTAGTGGTTGGTTAAAGTAGTTGATATACAATGGCGCAAACAACTATTCGAACATTTGTGGGAATATTTTGCGAATATATTACGCGTGTTACGAGAAATATCTTGTAATTTAGCACTGTTAACGAGTAAACAAAGATCGAAAGAAATCTGAGAACGTAGACGAGATCATAGACAAGACATGTACATCGCAAAGACATTGAAACAACCAATTATCAATTATATTAATAAGCCTGAAAATTCAATGAAATCATCTTTAATACTTATATGCTTAGGATGATCATTCATGTTGAATACTGATTTTTTATTAAATATATATTTACAATAGATATCTTGTGCCTTCTGAGAGTATACTTCTGTTAGCCACTGTCTAAGTAATATTATGATATAAGTTCTTTGGTACTTTTGTAATTTCCTACTGATTTTTAAAATTCAACTGACCTTCCCTAATTAACGGAACAAGATGTTCACGAACAGAAGAAGCGTTTATTAAAAAATTGTATAGCTTGCAGAATAAAGCGTCCGTGCTTTCATTTCTAGACGATATCTTATTGCAATTTGTTACTTATCTCGCTTTTTGAAGCAATGCTAATAACCATCTTTATTTTAGCTAATATCGACGTTGAATGAAACAGTTGAAAACGAATTGCATACCGAAGAGATTAGATACAACATATCGGAAGTTAGAAATGTAAGTAGATAGCGTACGTATTCATTTTGTGACATGTTTCAAGGATGAAATTCGAAGGAACCCTTATTAGTTTCATTGATAAAGTAAGTCTTCCGATAATTGGCCATTTTACGTAGAATTTTTAAAAGAGAAATCGTATTGTTGGTCTTTTGTTCAGCTTTTTCGTCGGAATTCGTCTTCCGGTACGAAGAATCGGTTTAAAGTCTTTCGTCAGTTAATTGGCTGAGCGACTGGTCAGACGATATCTTTTCCTAAAAAGAATTTTCTCGAACTTACTATATTAATAACGTCCAATCTTGTGCGTTATTTTTAACAACGTCTTAACCGAAAATCGTAGAACCACTTGCAACGCGCTAACAAAGAAAATAAGGAGCAGATTTTCAATCGTTACTTGGAAGATGACACTTAAAAAATATGCAAATAAGCAAATTATAAAAAGTTCCACAGAAACTTTTCTCGTTTAACGACCAGATTTCCAAGAATATCTATCTTAGTTGTTACGATATCATTCGCTAAATCATCCGCAACTAAATAAACACGAAGATGAAACTAAAGATCGATTTCATTGCGAAGAATCGTTGAAGGAACGAATAAAAAAAAAAAAAAAAAAAAAATTGGCAGGAAATTTCAGCAAATCTTGGTTTAGAACATTCCCAGGTCCCGAATTTCCACAAAATCCTCGTGAAATCGTAAGAATCGTCGTTGGGACAAGATCGATCGCGTCGAGGAGAAAGAGAAAACAGCGTATCGCGTACTTGACCTCCCTCGCTCATGACGTGTGACTGATACGAGTCGATAAGGTGGTCGAAGGAAAAGGAAAATCAAGGAAAAGTGAAAGTAACGACGGTGATAACAGTTGGAAAAGTAAACGAGCGTGTCCGGTGTTGCAATACCGTTGCTGAAATCGTTCAAATACGTTACGCTATCGATAACACAGCGATAAAGATAGTTGAATGAGGAAAAGGAGGCCGATGAAAAAGTGGCATGCTACTGGCAACAAACTCGTAACAAGTCGATAAGCGAGTATACGTGCCTCGTATTTTTTCTACTCTGACGTAAAAAGGATCACGTGCCATTCGTGGGGCACTGATCCGAATAACAACAGCCAAGGAATATGTAAAGTTTCTCCAAGTAACTGCCTTTTTTCTCTCGAAGACATGCTAAGAACGTTGTTGAAATAGAAAGATTCGATCGTTTTGCGGGAGCGTTACTTCGTGCGAGATCATTTTGGAAGATCGTTTACTGTCCAACAATGAGTCAGTAAGCCCGGACACTGAAAATTCTGTTCAAGTCCTGTCCTTTCGCTTTGTCTCTCTTCCTTCTATTTCGTCCTGAATTGCCAATCACGAAGATTCCATCTTTCAATTCGGCATTTTTTAGGCGTTGCGGGCAAAGGGAGACGGGAAAAACGCGCGACGCGAGCGCTTGACTCAGGAGATACGCAGGTAACGTCGCGTCGTTACCAAGTTCAACCGATCGAGAAAAAAGATAAGCAGAAATAAAGAGAAAAGGGTAGAAAAAAAAAGATAAAAGAGGTATGTAACGCGAGATATACATAACAAGACCCGAGGGAGAAGAAAGAAAATGGCAAAACGATGGAACGCTAAAAAATATGGAAATAGAATGTATCGAGGTAAACGCTTTTGAAAAGCAAAGTTAAAAAAGGTCAACATAAAAAAAAAAAAGAAATGAAAAACAATGAAAGATAGAAAGAAAAGCGTGATGTAAGATGCATCTTATTACGTATAATGAGACAAGGAACACGAGAAAGAGAGGAAAGGATAGCAAAACGATGGAACGTTAAAAGGAGTGGGGTGAGAATCGATGGTAGGCGCGGGCATATATTACGCTTTTGCGATGGAACGTTGCGATGGAACGCGCGTCGTAAGCGCACGTTTTAATGTCAAGGGAGGCGCGCTCGACATGTTTTGCAACAATGCGAACGTGTGGGCTAACTGGCGTATCCTTTACGCTGTTTTGACCTCCAACGGATTAACCCCTGCACCTCCTTCGCAAAACCTTCCCATTCGATTCTAACTGCAGTTACTTATATATATATATATACGTACGTGTACAATGTGTACTGCACGTGTGTACGCACGTGTGCGGAGATGTAGTAGCTCGGTTGTGAATCGTGTTCTGACGTGCTTGCAGGTGCGTTGAAGATGAAGGAAACGTTAAAAAGGGACGACAGGTGAATTGGTCGAAACTCGGTACATAGGTCGAGACTCTTGGGGTTTTCTAACGTTCGAACAAGCGTCGTTCGATGTTATTTCACATTTTGCAATATTTAGTGTTCGCTTCGTTGTATTTAGATCCTTTTTAAGAGTTAATGAAATTAGCGGTGGTAAAATTCTTCGAAATTATAGAATGTACGATTGATTAATCGAACGTTGAATTCTGGATGTACGTATAGTCGTTGTTAAGTAGAAAGTTCGATATATTATACGGTGGAAATACTCGACCAAACAATTATTTAAATTAACCGTCGATTCGAAAAGCAGAAGGTCATCGTTGTGTACGATACAGAGGAATACGTAATTCTTTTCGTTCGATCGATGAACCGATACCTTGAACCTGAATGTAAACATCGAAAAGTGGGAACAATTAACTTTCAAGGAAATGAAATTTCCTCTGGCAAACGACGTTATGTCGAACGGTTAGACTGTTTTTCAACTGGAAACAACGACGATGATTTCTAAAAATTATTCGTATGTCCACGAAACATTTGAATTTCCTATGAAGTTCACAAAAATTCATAGTAATTTTACGCGGTCTAGTGATAAGACAAAGTAGCAAGTACTTTTGATCGAGTTTCTCTTATCGTCGTCAGATAATCTCGTTGCTAAATATTTGCTCGTATCCGGATCACCGTCGATCTATATTCCTAAATGTCGCGTATAACGCAGACAAAGTCGCGTATAAATAGCAATTTCGTCTATTCGTTCAATTTATCTGACGTTCAGAAGCTCCCACGGCGTGACCCATGGTCCGGATATCCGGTTCAGAGAGATACGGTTATCCTCGAACCCAGAATAGGAAGGATTTGAAAACACGGTTAATGGAACACGCTCTCGTTTTTCATTCTATAAAAGTTCCATTGAATCGTCAGATATAAAAAATAGAAAAACAATTCTGGAAATTGTTAAACAAAATATATACATATGCATATATAATTTTATACCGATGGAAAAAATTGTATAATTTATTAACAGCTTACTGTGTAAGATTGATCCTGATATAGAAATAACATTGAAACAGAAATAGAAAAGCCTTGCAATTACGATAATAAATTACGAGTAATAAATTACGTTACCAAATTGCATAAAATTCAGCAATATAAATTCCACAATGATTTACACGATTGTCTCTCGTATGACTACAACACATTTATAAAGGATAACTAACTTTTAACTTTTCGAATAGACGCATTAACGCGTTTGAAACCTACATCGCACGCTATAAGAGCAACGTACAGAGTTGGAAACACATTCGTGAAATTATATTATTAATTAATTATATGCATTACGGAAAATCTGAACGTGCGAAAATCTGCATATATTATACAAAAATATGCAAAACATATAGAGCGAAGAATTGATAAAATCGAGTGGGAATTTGCATAAAAATCTGCTGTCTACCAATACGAAGCTATTCGTCGATATCTGTCATTGAAAAACAACTTTCTAATCAAATTATCTTATATGCATCTAACAGGCAATTTTTGTCTTCTATATTTTCTCACGAGATTTACAAATCGGTGGAGATCTACGCCACGATCTTCTCTTGGCCATCTTTATCCTTTCCATCGATCGTCGAGATCGCGCGGTTTAATGGCCGTATCGCGATCGTAATAGGAGCATTACACAACAACGCAGATACGAGGAGCGATATTTTCGAGAAGCGCACAATCCGTTAAACCCACGTCGTTGCGCAGCGGCGAGTGACGACCTGTTTCGTTCATGGATCGTCATTGTTCACGTGGCAGCCGCGCTCGACCTGAAACCATTCGTCCTCACCCTCTTCCCTTGCTCATCTACATTTTACACACACGCAACAGGGTATCGATACGTCGATGGATGTTTCATCCATAAACATACGAATAGTTCGAATAATATTCAATAAATAATATAGAAACATTAATCAAAGCCTCTCGAACGTATTTTCAAACATCCTTATCGATATCTTGAGAAGAATTCGTCTATATAAACGTTTTTAGAAGAACGTTTACGTTTTTGGAAATGTTGAAGTGGTCACCACTTCTAAGAAAACTCTACATCTGGTCTCTTTAGTTTTCTCAAGCACTAAAGTCATCGACAGCGTATAGACAAAAGACTGGGACGAAGGCAGACCATAAACAATAGACAGGCGACGATGGCTTCGGGGCTTTCGGTCATAGGGTAATACCGCTAGCGTGCGGATCTGGACCATCTCAAATTATATTCCTATTTGTATTTACACTTCTGTATTAAAATATATTTTCTACCTTACAATTTATCCACGCGTTTCTTTCTTCACACAGGAAATTCTCGTTCGCTTCAACAATACGTTAGTTTTATATGAAATATACACGAAATCTATGGAATTTATGTAACAGATGATTTTTAGAATCCATACGTTAGAATGTATTGGGTTGGCAATTAAGTGATCGCGGATTTTGTCAATACCACCTAATGACAAGATCTCTTAGTTGCCAAGCCAATATACAATAAACGAAAATCTATAATAAAATCCATACTGTTTATAAAATCATATAAAATACTCCTATAAAACTTCGTTCATTACGTTACCATTTTTTTTCGTTAGGAAACCTATTCCTGTTACACAGAAAGATCCATAAATACTGATCAAGCTTGCAACTAATGAAATTCGCAGGCTAGTAAAACTCCACTGACGATATTAGTTGAAATTGTGCAAAAAAATCGCGGATAGGGGTAGCCAATTGATCGTCAATTTCATCGTCGTTCGTGTCAACGACCGAGCGAGCGCTGCGATTTCGAACGAGCGGCCATCGATTCTCTGACTGCGCGAAATTTAATTATATCGCGTTATCGGACCCGGTGAAAGGCGAACACGCGCGCCTCTTACGTGAAATATTGTCCGTGAACGTCCGGGCCAATGTCAAGTTGCAAATCACGATTTCACGCGAAAAAAACACCGCTTTGCGTAACGTTCTTGTTTCGAGTACATCGATTCTTTCTTGCAACTCGATCGATCGTGCGTTCGGTAGCGATGTAAAATCAATTTCCTTTTCCAATCTCCATAGGAGACGACGATTTCTCTGGCTGCGTCTATTTTAGTCGCTGGGTTAAATGAAAGGTGAGAGGAGATGAAAGTGAGAGGAAGAGAATGTGAATACTTATGACAATTCACTTTTAAGATCACTTGAAAATATATTTAATCCTGTCGCGTTCTTTCGCTCATTTCCGGCCCAATAATATTTTTCTAACGTTGAAAAGTATCTTCTGCTCGAGCAAGATATGAAAACATTATCCTGGATATGCATTTCGATTTCTCGTTTCGATTTCATATTAGATACATAGTTATAATATTGGGTTGGCAAATAAGTAATTGCGTCTTTTGTCATTAGGTGGTATTGACAAAATCCGCAATCACTTACTTGCCAACTCGATATAAAACTGTAAAAGATTTTTTCGCTTAAAATGAATGGAAAATTGAGACGTAAAAATTGGAGAATCACAGCAGCGTGAACACGTTGACTGTCGTGCGAATTTTACATATTTCGCTCTGGAAGCCGAAATAGATTGAAGTATATTACACCATAAAATTTTCCAATTCGTGAAGTTTATTTTATTTTAATAATTCTACAAAATATAACGATATAGATCAACGATGGCCGTGTTGGTAATCAACGTGTTAATGTATAGAAGATAATAGTACGAAATGAATCGTCCGAGATAATTATTTTTTACCTTAATTTCAAATAATACTTGCCTAGGTCTATTATTACGTATGCTCGTCAAGTTCACGCTTCACGAATCGCTTAATGATATTTAAAAGTGCAAACGCCGTCTCAAACGCGTCACTCGATTTTAATTCACGCGTCATTATAACTGTAATTACTGGTTCATTGTAGTACTTCGCGCCTTATAGACACGATACGTCAGCGTTCCAACCATTCATGTGTGGTGCACGTGATGCGTTGTTTGTGTTGCACAAACGACGATAACCGTGTGTCAAAGAATCACGGGTCACTTGAAATTTCAAATCGCTGCACGAAAACTCGCTCGACGTGGAAGATTAAGAACCTCAGAGGCGGATTTTATCTCGTATCTGTGCGTATTTTTAATCTGTTTTACAGTTATCTGCTCTCCGTTTGCGAGAATTTATCTTTTCCAATATATTTTATAAGCATAACTGAAATAGAACTCGTACGTGGTCGATACAATACGCTACGTATACGATGTCGACAAAAGAAAATCATGATAAATGACGTGACGAAAATCACTTTTTCATATTTTACAGGAAAACAATTTTACGATCCCGCTGCTGCCAGTCAATTCTGCTATTGTATTTTTATTTGTTTTTAACACCCAGTACATACTCGGTATGCGTGTGTTATTGCTAGCCTGTTGAACATTTTCAAGATGCCGAACGTTACAAGATTAGATTTACGATATTACATCAGTTATTGATTTCTCACATAAAAGTTGAATTATTTCCCGTAATGTTTCATCGTTGTAACGTAAAAATCAAAGAACCAACAAAAATCGACTGGATGGTAACGGTGTAGAAATTACTTCTGGTTACGCAACCTCGACAGTCAACGTAATTCCATTTAATTGTTTTTTAAGAGATAAAACGGAGGAATAACGTTGAACGAAAAATTCACAAAGCGAGCCATGTGGTGTCCTCTTTCTAAAGCTTGCGACACCTCGTGCAAAAAAAAAACCTATACCAAGTGTCGATTTTAACGAAAACTTACGCGAATATATCGGACTTTTGTCCTTCCTTTATAACAAATACCGATCTTTTAATTCATTTCTCGGTTTAGCAGACTTCAATGTAAAATAAAGCATATCGGATTAAAGCGAAAAGTATCCGACGTTCTATCCATTTTTCCCGGCTGTTCCCAGTTCGTATAACTAGATCGCTGAGATTTTTGCATTCGTAGGAAATCCGAGACTGTAAAATCGCACGTAAATCGCAGAGGATACGCGTAATACGAAAAACTATAGAAAATATTCAAAGTATAATTTGCAGATAAAACAATTTTCTACTTTTCCTCTTTCCAGGTTCTATCTTTTTATTTATATTCTCAAAAATTTGAATTTGCATAGAAATCTGCTATTATTCGTAACAGACATATAATAAAAACGCTTCTTATTTGTCTTCGATCGATCACGTCCCTACTACTCGCCACGCTTCTGTATCTTCTATTGAAAGAACGAATTACGATGAACTGGTTATGTGACGTACCGTGATCCGATATGCACGTGCATCGATCGTCCGAGATTTGTAACCTCCGAGTCACTGAATTTTCCAGTCACGCCTTTCACTCGTCCGATATACTTCCTCCTTTCTTCGTTCTCTCATTTTTCGACAGATAAATCGCTGCCCTTCCCCTCCTCCTCCTCCTTAATACAATATCACGCAGTATTGTTACCCGTCTATTCAATTTATCACTTGAACGATTTTTAACCTCCAAAGGCTGATCTACGTTGCTAATAAACTACTGTTCCTCCTCTCCTATCATCTCGATATTTCTCCATTCCCCTTTCACCAGATTCGTCTCACTTCCTCCTTTCGTCGGTTATAGCCCCGTTCGAAGAGCAACCTAGTTGCGCCACAGTGTCTTATCAATTTGGTAGTTGTTTTTTCAAAGTTCAGTCCGATCACGCGGACATCGAACTCCGATATTGCTATGCAGCCGGCAAATTTCGCGGGCCTTTCACTCATCCTGCACTTCCTCCTTTCGTTCACTTTGTTACGAGCGCAAGATAATTCGATACCTTGTTGCAGAGCACAGAAACGAAACTTTCTTGCACGAGGCGTGTGACTGGATTAGAATTCGAGAAATTGGCTTTTCCACAGGTGTCGATCTTTTGAATTCTAATCGCACAGTGTTTCGCTCGATGGATGAAAATCACGCTGTGTTCGCTTACTCTACGTTTCGAATTCTTGGGGAAAACGATGGATGAGTTACGCGTGGTTGTAATAGATCGTTTAATTTGATGTTTTATACGATATACCGAGTTGGCAACTAAGTGATTGCGATTTTTGTCAATACCATCTGATGACAAAATCCGCAATCACTTAGTTGCCAAGGAAACAGAAACATATTTTATTTAAAAATGCATACGATTTAAAATTCATAGACTGCATGAAACATCCATGTTCTATTAAAGACAGGAGACGTTCTAGGGCTTTTGAGCGCGAGTTTATGTAGCGTTAGGCGCAGAGAAAAATAACGCTGTAAATTCTCGCTCAAACTATGCGTTAAAACACCTGAAACTTCGTGTGTCTTAATGTCTAAAATATCGAAAGTAACGTTCCATGCGTAATTATTGAGAATCGATTGAACACCGAGTTGTTACATTCTATTCAATCGATAACATGAACATGCTATTAATATTTCTCTACGCGGCACGATGCATAGTGCATTTGAATTGGAAGTAGAAATAAAAATTAAGGTTGTTCACGTTCGCAGCTGTGCAATCAATAAGATTAGAACAAAATTTCATTGTGCGGAATAAACAGGAAAAGATGTCATTTTTTATTCAAATAAACGATCGTGATTAATACAAACTTTATTCCTGTTGGTGTTGCAATAAGGAAGAATCGAACAAATCGATAGATCGTTTCTTCTGCGTTGGTACCTGCGTCGATTCAAACACGAGGAGGTAAAGGTAAAAATTTCAGCGATCCTTTTTCCCTTTCGAATCGACAAAGTAACAGGTAAAACCATATGGAAATTTCGATTCATTGTTTAATTTCCAATTCTGATGTAATAACTTTCTATTTCCAACACTTTGGCTCTTCCCCAAAAACTACAAATATTTCTTTCATCCCAAATATTTTTATCGTTTTTTTAAATCTTCTCGCGAAACGCAATCCTAACAGGATAAACAAGTTTCAAATAATTGAAACAACGTTAACGTGCGTGTCAATAAGAGCAAACTCGTTCAACGAGAGAGACGCTAATAATCTTTGTATAAATAAATAGAACGAAATGAATATCTCGACTTGTAATATAATCGACTTATAAACAATTGCGCGAATTATACGAAATCAGCAAGGAAACGTTAGTAATAGCCTTAGAAGCGGAAGTTCGAAGTCACAGCAAGAAGATTGCCAGGGGATTAAGATGAAGCGTCACAGCTTGTAACCTTCAACAATGTTGAAAACGCGAGAACTCGAACCGGGAAAATTAAATAGCGAAACGAGAATAATGCGATTTCACGGCGACAATAGGCCGAGAGAAGGCGTAAAAGTGCACCGTGGGATTATGCTAACGTAGAAAAACCGGCCTGTTGCACCCAAGCCTGTCGTCGTTGTTACCCTAGGTCGCGTTGTTAGAACGCAACATTCTCGAACACCGGATGTCATAATCGTTCTAACAACACGGATCATCGATCCGTGTCGTCCGTCAGATCAAATTAAATTCGTTTCTCGACCGACGAAGCACGTACATTGTACATATTATCGAACAGACATCGAACACACATTATTTTGCAATATATTGTTGGGCACGTCGATAATCATAGACAAGATTTGTTTCAATTTGAATTTATACATTCACGCGTTTTTACTTTTTACCCTACCATACCTTTAGTGTTATAATTGATTAAGTTATAATTTTATTCTCTACTGAGATACGTTTTTATCGTTTGAAAGTATATAACGCGTTTCTCATAATGACAAATTTGTGACAATATTCTGTAGAAAAATCCAACGAATTATCTTACATCATTAGGATTAAAGAAAAAGAAAAAATTCTCTTGTCTACCGAATATCGTAAAGAGTACTATACCGTAGATATTTTTTATATTTTTACACATAATGCGCGGCATTTTAGAACTCTTAGTTTTACATAGTATCGTAACGTAATCTCAAAGTTTCATTTTCGTTTACACGAATCGCCAAAAAACGAAATAAACTGCACCACACAGCCCCTTTAAGTAACAGAAAGATATTTCAACGATTTAATTGCTACTGTGGCACAAGTTTACTAGTAGTCGAAGACAACCTGTTGACTGCATAATTGAACAAGCCAGCGTGCTAAAACGCAAGCTGGTATTACGCGTGTTACAGCGTTTAACGGGGAATCCGCTTGACATTCCGCGACGCGTCCCGATCGAACGGCCGACACAAATTAAATAATCTTATCTTCGCAGCGAGCTGCGCGGCCAAGATTAAAAAGCGACGAACGTTTCGTCGTTGTCTACTATCGCTTTCTGTTGTACATTCTCTGGCTACTTTGCGTGATTAATATATGGAAAGCATATGTATGTTACTCAACGACTCGACGAATCGCTTTACCGACGTGTAAAATCTTACAGGCAAAGAAAAAACGTAGAAGGAATACAAAGAAGCCTTTCGATGTTCGTTTAACGTCGCATAACGGCATCGACTTGTTGAAAACGATAGCCACGCTATGTAAATACAACTTGCTCGGGAACGTAGTCAAAGGAATCGATACTGTCACGAACTTCGTTTCCGTTAATATACAGAAGATTTCTATTCGTTCGAATACATTAAGAAGCAGAACAGTTTGCACGTGAAGCTCGCATGCATCATTCGTACAATACGTGTTTTCAATTTCAATAATAATCAAAGTTCACGTCTAAATAATTTCATTCCAATTAACGTACGTTTGCATGTTTTATTAGCAACGAGAGAAATTGAAAGGTTAAGTAGTAAGCGTTTGTACAATTGGCTTAACGTTTTGCTAATCATATGGATAGGCGATAAGAACTCATTGTTAGTTGGAATTTAATAAATCGTACATTGGGAACAATTTTTATTGCGACAAGTAAAATTTTATTTGGATAGAATTCGTACTCGGATAATTAAATTTGAGCGTATAGAATTGTTGGTTAACGAGAAGAATTAAAATCGTAAGTGTTGGAATACGCGAGATTAGGAGGTTAAAATTATCGCGTAAGGAAATTTGGAAAATCTCTTACGAAATGTCGTTTGAAAAATTGATTCACAAATCACAGAATTATCGCGTGCACGATTAACAGATCCATTTTTGACAAGTTTAGATTTCCAATGAAAAACGAAAATCGACTACTTTTCGATGTTTAAGCCAAGAAACGATATAAATTCAAGAGTTACATAAGAGATATTTTACACGATATCATCTAAAAAAATTGATCCATCGTCGTAAAATCTTTATAGTCAATAAGAAGATCCGTTTCTAGCTTTTCAATAAAAAAAAAAGGAGGGGATTACTTATTTTTGGGTATCTAGACCGGAAAAAATATGAGATTAGAAGACTGAGGTATTAAAGAAGAAAATCTACAAAATCCTTGTATGAAATTTCGTTTGGAAAATTCATCTATCGTTGTAAAATTTATACAAGCAACAACAGAATCCATTTTCAGTGTGGTTAGTTTTCCAATCAAAAATGGATGAATGAATCACTCTATTCTGTTCGCGTGAATTCGTCATTTCGAGTTTAATAAAATATATCGGGGGACAAACCGTATGGAACGTAACGGGGAAGTGAGTGCAGACCGAGCAGCACTCGACGTTTTATTGCGTGCTACTCTTTGTTCCAGCTGAAAGTAGCGTTTATTGCGCCAAGGACGTACGTATACTTTCACGTTAGGTCGAATATAGAACTCATTGCTTGTTGGCGGAATTCGAGAGAGGAAAAGATGGAAACCATATGCGCGCTCTAGAAACTTACGAAAATTTGTCTTTAATTAGACGACACCAAAGTTTGGAATAATTCTTATCCAGACAAACAAATACGAAGTCTAAGTTTGTTACCACTTTGGACCTAATACTCCATTCTTTGATAATCATTTCACTTATCTTCGAAGAATTTACCGATCAGGAGTTCCTTAACCGGTTGATTGATTAGATTTTTTAATCATACGATAAACCTAGAATATAACCACGCTGTAAGCGTAACTTCGTTTGTTTTTGATTATTTAGTTAATAATTTTAGTTAATAAAAGCGTAAAATTTTGAAATTTCTTTATCATAGCCGTTATTCTCTATGAATTCAAACTACGATATGTTTTACTAAAATCTTGTAAAAGATGATCTAAATCTATATATAGGACCTATTTCCATCGTAGTTGTTTCTTTGCTGTGAAACTATTCGGTCATTTTACAAAAAATATATCAGATCTATATTCATTGTTAACTGTTTTTTATTATGAAATAAATTTCATTATTTTCACTGATCGTTCCAACGAAAAGAAGATATTTTGCCTCGAACAATTAAATAAAATAATAGGTATAATCGACGATATTATCTTTCTCCTGTTTTTTCTATTACCTAAATAATATTTCTGCGGTGAACTTTATTGAAATTCCAGCGAATTCCCGCCGTACAGCCTGCGTAACAAAATATATAAACACCATACCAGTTGCAGATTAAATTAATCTAAAATTATTTCTCCCTCGTTTTATGAAACTCTCTGTTCACTGTGTAACGCGTAATGTTTGGAATCTTTTGAAATTTGTTTTCCTTCCTCATCTCGCTACAAGGCTGTGGAACTCGTAAACGATCAACTCGCCTAATGCTTCGTTGCAGTGAACTTTACGATTGGCGAATTATTTCAGAGACGCCAACGCAACGCGAAAGAACCGGATATTCCATGGCGAACGTTACACAATCGACGCTAATTCCTACGCCTTTTTTCCTTATAAATTCACTCGACGGATGATCGGAATGGACAAGAAGGATGACGTTATTTTAAAACATATTAATATGCAATTCAAAGCCAAGAACGCTCGTCGATCGTTTACTGGAAATTATCGATCGCTCTGTTGTAACATAGAGTGTTTGAAAAATTATTAAATTTTCTTTTCAATTTTAAACGTTCTTTTTATTCGTGCGCTACATTGCTTTCAAGACACATTTACGATATTAATTTCCACTTGTATTTTCTATCACTATAAAATTAATAAAGTATCGTTAATAATTGACACGATTAGCGGAATCTTTTCCTCAATCTATGTACCTCGCTTAACCTTTCCAGCGCCAAGATATTCGATATTCGATAACGCGATTATTATACGCCGTTTACTTTATTAGGGTAAGCTTGATCGGACAATTTTTCACTATTACAAAACATACCGATTATTATTTAAATTCAAAAACTTGAACAAAATGAATTAAAAACGTACTATAATTATATATTAAATTAAATGAATTAAAAGTAGAATTATTATAGAATTTAAATATTTATTATACATTTACTCTGATTGTGGAATTTATTATAGGCACTTTAAATAACGAATTACATCTTTGTACTTTCAAAATTAATGAATTTTCCCAGTATAGTAATTCTTTGGACGAAAACTAAATAAAGAAAGAATAAGAAACTGAAAATTCATCAAACGTGGCAGAATAAAAACGGTTTCTTCCTACTGTTTTTATTATCTTCAGGCACAGGAGCAAAGATAGTATTGGATGTACGTACATATAGGTTCATAACGCTCATTGAATGGTTGTAGGCGAACGCATAAATGGGTTTACGACGCTATGAACAATTTTTTCGTAACTCATATATGGATTCATAACGCGCTGAAAAAGTTAAGCATTTTGCTCTGCCAAATTAATATTCTCTTTGACGTAAATCACGCGACCTATTTATATGATCGAGGATTACTTTAATTAGACGAATCGTCGATAATTACTCAGAAGTACCACTGAATCATGTAAATAACTATACGAACACAGAATCATAGATTTAAATTATGTTAGCTTAAAAAATCTAAAATCAATATCGATAAGATCGAAATAACTAATTACGTAAAAATCAGTAGATGAAAGAACTTAATATGGGATAATGGAATTCTATGTTTTTAACTATAATATATCGATCGTGCAAGCGTCATGCACATCCTCTTTATTCGTTTTTAAATACTTTACTGCCTTCCTGTTAACATTATTTGTAAGGATAAACTAGAGATGTTATTCAATTACTAGTAAATTACGACTTTATGGTAAATTATTCAAATAACCGGATTTCTCGATTATTTAGAAGCTATGAATACTTGTATACAGGCTGTCTTATGCAGCTAGGTTTAAAATAGCAGAAGATAGGAAAAATATATCGTTAAGTGGTTTGTTTTAAGTGATGCATCACGTGGTATATATTTCTATACGCTAATTGATACATTTTTCCGTCTTCTATAAAAGAAGTACGTGTTACTTTCACTTTTCTTTCTTATACTTCTCGCGTGATATACTTTGCCTAATGAAACTTTTTTTTCTGCTTCCTACGATATAAACTGCAGTTGTGTAACATTCGATTTCTGTAAAACACCCAGTATACAACAAAATTAAGGAAAAAATCGTGCACAGTTGCACAGCAGTGCGTGTGTGTTTGTATACGAGCGGAGCAGGGCGGAACAAACAACGCGATGAACAGGATGCGATAAGATCCAGCTGGCAGGATAATAATCGATCCTGCCGCCGCGTCGCGAAGATTCTAATCGACGCGTGTCTTGCAGGAGTCCATGTGTAATTGCGTTTAACGAATGGAAATACTAACCGCCGCGAATTACTCCTATCAACGATGCTTCTCGCTTCCGAGAAAACCAACGAGTTCTTGACCTTGGTCAATTTGAAAATCCTTCGTTTCTACCGTTACGATTACAAATACTTCTTCGATTATAAATAAGTGCCATTTCGATCGAAGGACAAAATAATTTACGAATCAATAACAAATATTATAAATTTGTTACTTTAAGAGCGAATTACATCAATTACATGTTGGTTTGAATGTTTCTGTGTAAATACTTTCCATTTGTATAATTTTCTATAATTAAAGTAAATAAAATTTCAACTAGTTCAATTGAAACCAATGTAAACGACCGTTTCTGAAGTTTGCGATTTTCCTAAGAAATTCGTACGATCTAAGGAATCGATACGACACGGAGAAACCATGTATATACATAACTGAGCGACGAAAGCGAGTTTCGTAATACACGTAGCGAAAGACATACACATACAGATTTGGCGTAAATATTGACACGAAACGACAAGAAGCATGTAAGGTACGACCCCGGTAGAAGTCGAATACTCCCTGTTTCTCCCTGTGGAACGACGAGCAACAAGAAAAAAAAAAGTCACAGGGAAAGAAAGAAAAAAAAGTCTATCTACGGTCGCGGCGAAAGGAAGAAAAGGACTTAGGAAAGGTCACGCGCCTGCGCGTGCAATGTACGTTCTGGAAAGAGCGCGGCTGTTCATATATCCGCGTTCATGGACATATACGGCTGTTTTCAAAACACGGTCGGTAAAGTAGACGCGAGATAACGTCGTAGAGAGTAAAAAACGGACGAAGAGCGGGACTCGTTCAAAATTCGACGAGTCTCGGTATGTCGACCGTTACCACGCCATCGATATACATGCATGCCAATGGCGAAATTTTCTAGAATCATCGATAGCGCGATACACGAGCGTCAGCATGTACGCTGTTATTTTATCTATAAATTTGTCTAATCCGTTGAAAAGTCAGGTTAGGTAGACGCTATAATCTGAAGGTCTTGCGTTTAAAACGGATCAGATCAAGCTCTTTGGTCGATAAGAATATGCTCGGACGGAACAAATTATTTTCATACGCTACCATATGGAGCTACGAGTACTCTATATTAGGACGGTACTTACGTCTTGTAAGAGCCTCTCCGCGTTGTCGTCGGGGCGCAGTAGCACAGCACGTCTCACCGATCTTCGCCGAAGTCAAAGCACGTTAACATATATCCTATCTGAGCGTTCTCTCGTCCACTTAACGTGCGGGGATGCGACGCGTTTACGATTACTATCGCATATGCTCTCTCTGTTTCTCTTTGTCCGGCACCACACGTGACGTTTTCAAGCCGGCAACGACGTGCAGAAACGACGGAAATCTGCGTGATCGTATTGAGTTCCTCGCGGCTACTCTCACCGCTCGACCGATCGTACACACACTGTGTGGATCGTCACCAATAGACGCGTTGTTTTTATCGATATATCTCAGCGGGATCACCAGAAAAAAAGAAAAGATAGAACTTGTCTGCTCGGTCGATGAAACGTGGCTGCCCGTCGTCGTTGACGGGCAGACGAGACGAACCGAAAAGTTGGGTACGAGTTTCAAATTGAAATTTCTGTTTCCGATCGATCCCGATCCTCCGAACCACCGTTGTTGTTAAATAGACGCCTCGCCGTTTGATTTCGCGGCAGAAATAGTAAACACACAGAAACGAGGGGACGATGCGAATGTCAAACCGTACCGTTTCCGACTAATGACGGAACGCGAGGAAGAAACTTTCGAGTACAACGTTGGTTTACACATTGACGACACCTCGAGTCGTCGCGGCGAACCAATTGACACTGACAGCCGCGTTCAACTCGAGCGCGCACGCACTCTACCTTCCCCCACTCTTCTCATCCACCCTCTTACTATACCTACATATATCTATAGTAACTATTCCTACCCCCCCTCTACGCCTGGCCAACGTCTATCCCCGTATTATCGTTCGTAAAACGTCATCCGCGCCGCCAATCTTCCCTTCGAAGCAGCGCTTCCACGCGCTCCTGAGTCACGATTCCACTTCGATTTTGACATATGTATGCACACACGCGTTACGTGCGTAATAAAATGCCCGAAGAACGCCGGCCGGCACACTAACACTTTACACCAGTTACGTCTGATTTATTTTTAAATTTGCCGAACCGCGAAAAATTTCATATTAAGAATACCTGAGGCTTTTTTTCCGAACGACACTTGTTCTCAACGTTCTACCACTGCGAGTATTACGCGTTCTAAATTGCAGTAATTATTTGCGATGAATCTTCAATTTTTCACTCGTCTGATAAAAAATGAATTTACATTAGAGTCAAGTGTAGTTTATTCAAATTATTTGAAACTCTTACATGTAAATGATATAAGATAGAATCTTTCTTTTGACTGACTTAACGTTTTACTGTCGTAAATCTTACGTTTTCCACGTTATAATTATCTCCGAGTAATGTTCAATATCTTACTTGTACACTTTGTAACGTATGCAAGCTCGTATACTGAAATGGTAATAAAAGCGAAGGAATTTTACGTATAATTGCAATCAAATCGAATATTTAAGAACGATGATCGTCTATTAAATTGAATAGAAAAATACAATATTACAATGGTACAGGTCTTTGAATTCCACACTGATCTGTACAACGAAGAGCGTTGTGCGCTGCAATCGTGTACGAACGATTTATATATTGCACAGTTCTTATCTGAACGTGGTTGTCGTCGCGGTTACGTAATAACACCGGCGATTTCAAGCGATAAAACAAATACATGCATCTGGCTGGTGTTATTCCTTTTTTGTCGGCGAAAATATATTTTACGTATTTTAAACGTTTCCATCGACTTCTAGAACCAGCCTGGTATGCTATAGGCGACTATAGCATACGACGGAGCGCGGGATCCGCGCGACCGATCGTTCTACAATCAGCTGAATATTTCCACATCGACGATGAAACTTTTGAAGAGTTGTTGCCCTAGTTTTCCGCTCGATTCTACTCTGGCCAGGAATTTTCTACCAGCTGGTCTTTCCATCGCTTCCGCCGTTGTTAATACGGTTCGTGTATATATAGAAATTCAACTGGGCGACGCGGAAAAAGGAAGACGATAATTAATGCAATTAAGGCGCAATGTAACAGAAGAGACGACGTCCCCGATATAGACACTGGCTCACGAAAGTATTATAATGATTGCCATAGGAAACTGTTGTGTATGTCAAATATAAAATATTTTGAAATCTCACATTTTTTTGACGAAATAGTTGGGACGAAGATATTTACTGCAAAAGCAATTCTGTTCGTAAGTATCTTTTGTACCGTCATTTAATAAAATCAGTTAAATTTTAAAAGCCATTAGGAGATTATAAAAATATTGAAAAATTTGTATGATAAGAAAAATGTGTGATAAAAATTATCTACAGTGGCTCACGAAAATATTTTCTGTCGCATACATCGAATATAGTAGATAGGCGTAGTTATGGTCTTTGAAGAACTTACTCGAACGTTATAGACAAGAAATCAAGTACTCTAGAAGCCTGTAAAAGCTATTTGAATCTATTTGAGGCTAATTCATTATCGAAAAAGGCGAACAATTTTTCCAAAAAAAGACTCTTTGTATTCTAAATGGCAAAAAGCCTAATTCTAATTAAACCTTTCTTAATTTTCACTATGAATTTTCTAAACAATCTATTACTATCAGTAAGTTACTCTGTATATTCGTTGTTGAAGAATGTTACAGGCATAGGAATTAGACCGGCGGTAACGGGACCGGCGAACGTTCTAATTCTCGCGTAACACTCTGTATTTTCCTTTTTCGCGTAATGCATGCTATTTTCGTAATATTCGCGCAAATAAACGTACGCGATATCAATGGCCGTGTATTAGAGCTAGAACATAAATACGTGTGTTACCAGCGATTTCTTTGTCGCATTGTGATGAAATAAAAAGACAAAAGAGAAAGAACGAAAGAAAGAAAAGACGTAACGCGGAGATATGCACTGCTGTGTTTCATTACAGCGGACACAAAAAGTATTTGCACACCGCTGTGTTTATTACAGAATTTATATACTAATTAATTAGATCCAAGTATATTAAATTACGTATCATTTAGCAGCACTGCTTCCATATGACCAAAATTTGATATTATGAAAATGAAATGTAGAATCTGATAAAAAAGAAAAAAAAACGCTTCATTGGAAAATAAGATTATGTGCAAATGTTTTTTTGTTGCCACTGTATACACATATGTATAACGAAACATTTTTTACTTTTAAAAGTTTTATTTTTCAAGCTATCAGTAAGATAGGAAGCAAGGAATCTTTCTATTCATTGACACTCAAATACTACTTATTATTATATAACAATAGAATTATATATTTTTATTATTATTATTATATATTATTAAAGACGCATTATTTCAAGCAATGATATTTAAAATCAACGATTACACTGACGTCATCTTCATTATCGTTAAATTTCTCTAACAAAAAAATTCAAATTTACGATCTGCTAATTCCTATAGTTAATAACAATATAAATAATAGTAGAATTAACGAGGAATCAAAACTCTGATCCGAACTGAACACCAAGTGAAAATATGTCGTTTTAGAGTTTACAAAACTTTCCACTTATATTTCAAAGCTCGAGCTTTGCTCTACATTATTCCAAGGACGTATAATTTTATGAATATGGACTTTAAGTGCGGGTTTAAAAAAAGATCGAATTAAATGCTTATTGCTTATAAATATGCAAATGGTTTATTAACGCCAACAGGGTAATTCTTCCCCCGTTTCTTTCGATTATTAAATGCATATTGTTACACGCCTTGTCGCCCAAACGTGACAAGGGAAAGTTCGAACGCACACACTGGCGAAAGAAATAATAGCCACAGTAGGGGACTTTTTGCATGATAAAAGTCATAATTTATAAGTTATAAACTTCTGTTACTGTTGTTTTATTACCAAACTCGTTACTTGCTATGCAGGACAAAAAGTCGATTAAGACTGACAAGTCGCGACATTTTACTGTCCACGTTAATTCTTTCTCTTGCCTAGCAAGTAACAAGTAACACTAAAAAAATTTCGTACGACAGAAGTTTATAATCTGTGAAATTTATGATCTGTGAAAATTCATTAATTGATTGAATTTAATATTGCCAGCAAAAATTTATCAATCATTTAGATAGCAAGTAACACAAGTTTGACAATAAAACCGAAAAAATTGTAAAACTGTAAAAATCGTTTCTATGCCAAAAGTCGATATAATCTAAAACTTATTCCTTGTCAAAATTCACCTACATGTAAAAGAAAGCTCCAGAGAATTCAAATTCACAAATACGTACGTACGTGTATAGAAAAGACGCTAGATATTTGATAAAAGGACCGTAATCGGCGTCGATTAAATAATCATGTGGTCAGAGCAGACGAAACACGGCGAACCGCCATACAAATCGCAGAGCTTTCGACGCCGATGCAAAGGGAATGAAAAAAGATGCATCGACGAAGTTCCAAAGACACTTTTAGGTCAAACAGTTATCGCAGGTTATTGACTCTGCATTAGATCGTTACTTTCACGTCATAGTATTGGTCTGTGGTGCTTTTAAATGGAAGCCGCGGTTTATCTATTCTCGGATGCGCTACATTGTCAACGCGTGTCATTCATCGATGCTCGTGTAAGAATTCGCGCGTTTCAAATTCCTCATTATCTTTCGCAACTGGACAACAGTAGGTAGACAAAAAAAGGGGACAACGAAAGAGAGAAACGAATTTCGTTCAAATGTTAGATCTGTCGAATAATTTCCTCGTTCTTACGTGTTTATTCGCAATCTTTAACATCGTTCGAAATCTTTATTTTTAATTCTCAATTGTTTGGAAATATGTATCATTCTGACTCGAAGGGTAAAAATAATCTTAATAAAGATACGGGTCATTGGTTTATCGTTAAAAGCTCGATGAAGCACGTTTATGAGTCGTATACTTCACGAAACTAAGACACTTGCACAATAATTTACCAACTAACGATATTAGTAAATTAGGTTGCAAATTGCAGGCTAGAAATTTCTGTTTTGCAACCGCCTAATTTTTTGTCAGATAAAATAGTCAGGTAACATTTTGTAACCGAGGAAAAATTGATAAAATTCTAGCTTCTTTAGCAATTTGTAACTTTATTCGAACGAGTGCATAACACCTATAAAAATATTACGTGTATATATTGTGCGATCCATAAATCAGCTGATCTTAGCCGTTCGATGTAAGTCGTATTCTTATTGACTCGAAACAAAAGGTATTTTTAATCCGGATACGGTCCGGTTTCTCGGTTTCAGGGAAGATCACTTCCCAGACTTCATTTGAATTTTCGATCGGCGGGCTGATTAACTTGAAGATATCGCACCGTGTCCACCCAACGTTGCTCACCGACTAACGAACATAAGTATACCTGTATGTTAAACGTCCGAATTGTGCACGTGAATTTCTGGAGAAACCGGTCGTTCCAGTATCCTCCATGGACGAGTCAAAGTTGCGTCCTCATTATCCTCTTCGCGGTGAAGAGAAAAAGGAAGTTTGTCAAGATACAATACCATGAATCTCGAATGTTTGCGCTTCGCGTGTGTGATTGTTCATGTTTGTTGGTGGCTCGAGGATCTTTTACTGGTCCGTAGTGGAAAAATTTTTTTCAAGCAAACAACTTTTATCTGCGCGCGATGCGATATAATTTTGATACATTTTTAAAAATATGTATTTTGAAGTGGAATTCGTATATCGTTTCGTTACAAAATGAAAGATATATACAATGATATGAACAGGTACGTTATTGTAAAATATCGAATGATACTCTTTAAAAAGCAATCGATCAACGTGAACTTGATTTTTATCTTAGGTGCTTTTGGAAAATTTGAAGTACAATTTTGAATAAAAATGTGCAAGAAATATCAACGTATGTATGTATTTCGTAATACCTAATAATTTCTATTAAAACAACTACGTCAGTGACATGCGTTAAAAATCATCAATTTCGAGATATCTACCAAATTGTCTCTAAAAATGAAGTATTTACTCAGCTACGAGTGTCGTAAGTATTCAATCATATTACAGAACAAGAAGAATGCAACGCTCACACAGGAACTGTTTCTTTCTCTCTCTTTTTTTTTTTTAATAGCAAGCGAAACACATAGAGAATATATTAATGGAAATCCTTAAAATTCAGAGAATATCGGTAAAATCATAAAAGACTAAATTTGTTCATTATGAACTGATCAAGTATAACGGATCACTTTCTATTTCAAATTTTCCTCATCATCAAAGAAATGTACTTTCCTTAGTTGTGTCACTTTTCCATAAATTCTGTCTTCAATTACAATCTACATCCGTCTTTATTTAAAACGAAAAAAGAGGTGGCAAAAGGAAGGCAAGTAAGAAAAGTGCAATCGAAATATAACATAGAACGACACTGAAGAATATTGTGCAGGTGCAGCAAGAATATGCTGCGAGAGGATGTGTGCAGGAAGCGTATGAGCGCAACGAAAGAGCAACGAGTGGCACAGCACTGTGCTCGGCGAGCTCGAACGAGAAAGATTTGTTCATTATTAAATCATCGAGTAACTACCACGATGCATTTCCTGAAAAATTGACTTCCCTTACTGTCAGTTTCCTAGCAATTTTTCCCCTTCCATTACGATCCATATGCATGTTTACGCAAAATAAAAAAAGAACAAGCAAAAGAACGCAATCGAAAGACGAGATGGAACGAGATCGAAGGATGCTGGACAGGAGCAGCAACAATATGCTGCGAGAGAGGACGTGCGCGGGCAACGTGCGAGCGCAACGAAAGAGCAACGAGTGGCAGAGCATCGTGCGCGCCGAGCATGGGCAAAGTGAAGGTGTCGATGACGTAATATGCGGCAACCGTGATATATAGTTAGAGAGAAAAGTGGGGTTGCTCGTGACGGTAAAGGTGGACCGCGTGGTGGGGGGCGGCTTGTCACAGAGGCAGTGGGATGGGGGTGGGGCGAGTGCATCGAGTGCGCGCAAGCGCAACGACGCGCAACGCTGCGCTGTTCTGTGTTGCGCAGTCGCCACGGCGACCGTCAAGGACGTTCGCGCTCGGTGCGCCGCACCAAGCATCCGACAGAGACAGAGAGCAACAGTTAGGAATTACTCGAATAGTTCGGGATATTTGTGTAAAAATAATTATATACTCGGTTGCATTCTTTTTCGTCGAAATAATTCGAAAAGCTAGTCGAACGTTCCGACGTTTCCTCGTAAAATGGTAAATCATTTCCAAGTATATGTGTATTATGTAAAACAGCCAATGAGGTAATTGATCGACCGTATGTTAGAGAAATAGCGATCGAAATGATCGATACGTGTCTTCGATTTCATCGAACGTATGTGTTTCGAAAGTGACAGCACGTATGGCGGAAATTGTTAGGTTTAATTGATTCGATTTTAGGCGAGTTTCGTTGGTTTGATCTGAGCGATGAAAGGTAAAAGGATGGTACGCTTTTAGGGATATTACGTAAACATCTGGGAAAAAAGCGGTGTGACTGTGTTTTAGGAAGTAGATAGTTGTGAAAGTTTTAGACCTTTCCCTGGGTTATGTCCATAGTGATCGATGTCGTTACATCTGCCTATGCGAATATACTCCGCAATATGTAATATACCGATGTATAAGTTAATAAGTCGCGTTATTCGCGGTATCTGCAACGAAACAAAAGCTTGTAGTATCTCTTGGAAACAACTGTTAACTTTTCACAAGTTCCTAACCTTAAATACCCTTCGCGCGTTCTATTCAAAATTTCTCAATATGGTTTCTTGATAGAGCAACAACGCTAAAAAGAAGGGATATAAAAATCGGTAAGTCAAAGAAGCGAAAAAAGAAAGCAAGCGGACGAAATAAAAGGTATATGGAACGAGAAACCAAACTAAACACGCTACTAAGAGACTAAATGTAACACAGGCGCGTAGGAGAGAGAGAATGTGGCCAGAATACTACAAGTGTATACACGAGCGACAAAGAGAGCAAGTATCGTCGAATAAGCGGGTGTAAGAGAGAAACGAAGAGACAGAGAAAGCGAGGGTTGCCGGACAGAGACTAGACGCTAGGCCAGCGACTGAGAGAACGAGCAACGAGCGAGAGGGCGAATGGTCGTACGTAGGTTAAAAGAAGACAGATAGAGAGTGAAAGAGTGCCTTCTGTCTGCCGCACCCGCGAATCGACGAATTCGAGCCACTCGATCGGCCTCGAGCGGCCTTGGATGTATCGCGGCCGGAGTGCAGGGCGGAGCGAGATTGTTGCTCGTTTTCCAGGGTATTTCCATGGTACCTCTTGGAACAAGTTTCCGTCTCTTAACCAAATGAGTCGAGCGTTTTCGCCAATGAACCATTGCCTCCCTCGCATATGGTAATCGTATATCACATTGGATGGCGATAGAACCGAAGTTGAAGTTTTTTATAAAGTTGTATGTAATTCGACAGATTGTTTCTACATTTGTAGATGTGGCTTTGACGTTGGTTTTGGGAAACATGGAAAATATAGGAGAAAATATGGAAAGTGATGTCTGAAACTGGTAGACGTGGCGAAGGATGCTCGGTGCTCGGCGGCCTCGAGGAATTAATTGATTTTGGCCAGACCTATAGCTTCTTCAACTCGAACGTACTAAATTAAAAATACATCGCGCTGTAAACGTCAAATTAAAAATATCCTATAAAATTGCAAAAGTACGTTTTAATGTTTTTTTCTTCTCTTTTTTAAATGAACTTAACAAACGAATAACATTATCATTTTAATCTTTCAGCAACTTATTAAACTGTAAACGAACGTTCTATGAATATGTAAAACTATATCGAAAATCTCTCTTTTCCATTTCTTTTTTAAACAAAAGATCGCGAAGCTTTTGTATAATGAAAAAGGACACGCGTACGTGGATTTTTTCAATTAACCGACGATTTAATGGCAAACCATCGGCACGGTATTAGAAAGTATTCCGATTGATCGTGCACGAATAAATATGTACGATCGAGCATGCCTTCGGCGACGTGCAATCTCTTAAAATCCTTACGAAGCCGGTCTCACCGCAGTCAACTTTTACTTCGTTAGAAAAGTCCGGTGTCTATTCAAGGCCATCGGGTTATCGATCAAAGCCGCGAGCGAGCCTCTAATAATACGAAAAACCGATCCCTTTCATCAAGCGAATCGCTTGAAATTGTAACACAATATGCGTCGCGGTTTCTTGCGCGCAGCAACGCGCCCGCGAACACGTCCGCCAACCAACCAGTGTTTAATTGCACGATCAAAGAAATCCTTCGGTTTTAATGCTGTCGAACAGCTGAAAGCTAACAGCTGTTAGGTGGTGTCGACACCGGTCGATCGAATTTTCCGCCATTGAATCGAATTAATCCGCCACCCGATTATCCGCGGATTAGCGTCGCGTCCTTTTCGTATCTGTTCAATTCTCATCGGAAATTTTACCGATCTTTTTGTATCGCGATATCGGTAAATCGTGACCTATTATTATTGACAAAAACTAAAAACCATTGTACTCTAAAGTAAATTGCTATGTCGTGCTAAATTATTATTACATCTTTATCGTAGATTTTTCCAAATAGAATATAATATAACCAAATTCAAGAGAAAAATCGACCAAAAGCGTAACTTCCCACGCTACGATTCATTCTTGTCCATTTTCTATACAACAATTTTAAATTTCGAAGATCCCACGCCCCGCTCCCCTCTGTGTACCAATAAATTACTACGAGCAATTACAGGGACGCACTTTTGATTAAAGTCCGACGTTTCCGGACCATTTACCAATGATATACAACGGTAGCAACGAACACCGCCTACAAATCACCGATAAATCACGTTCCAGTCGGATTCGCGATGGTACGTAATCGTTCACGGTTTACGCTTTTCGCGACGCGATCGAATCGAAAGGCCTACTCAGGTGCTAAGGTTGTCCTCTACGCCCTATGCCCTACGCGACACGATTTTGCGTTAATCGGAGAACAAATGGATAATGCTGTTCGCAACGCGCGCCAACCTATACATACAAAGAACATACATAGAGAGAAAGAGAGAGGGAGAGAGGGAGGAAACTAAAGAGATTGTAGCTTTTTTCTTTGTTCACCCAGCGACTAAAGTCACTGCAGGTTGGAAAAAAAAGTTTTGCATAATGCATAACCACGGTAGCGCGCTGCTACGCGGATATAGGTGCGAGACCGGCTAAATCAATGACCCGCGTTATAGTTGATCGAGCGTGTTTCGCCATCGTGGGATCTACGTCGTTTCTCCTCCTTCGTTCGATCGTAACAAAGACACTTTTATCTATGCACCCACCAGCCATATCCTCGTTGTCCATAACCTGATCTCTCTCTCTTTGCATAAATACGTGTATGCATCGACTAGGACAGATCGATCGTGTGCTTGGAGAAAGTACAGGGGAGAAGTTGACTTTAAACACGTAATTGTGATCGTGATTCACGGGGGAAATTGTGGTTTAAAAGTGCAGGTTACAGCACACATTGTATTCTTTTCAAACGAGGATTGTGATAATTTCATGCGAACCGTGTATGATCCGAACCCAAGTTTCTAACCGGTGTAATCGCGATTCATGGCGAAAATCGTGGCTTAAAGGTGGAAGTTGAAGTGCTGGTTGTACGTATTCTTTTTAGAGGAGAGTTTGGATAATTTGCTTCGGATTGTATCGTCCGAGTAAGAGAGTATAGAGAGTCTGAAGTTAGAGGGAACATCTTCATACGACGAAATTGATTACAATGGGAAACTCGATTAGGTTAGAGATATTTTGTAAAGCATTCTGAAATTTGACATCTCTGCCTTTAGTGTTATTTTTTAGATCCCGTCTCATAGCGATGGACCAATCCTTTGAAAATAAAACAGAATGTCTAACGATCAGTTGTATTCGAAAGCTGAATACGAAATCTTTAGGAAGCTGGTACTTTTAATAGTCTACATGTACGATGAAACTATAAAAATAAAAATATTAACAGGTATCTTGAACGTTTCTAATTATATCGAACGTTCCGTTGTTCCTTCGGTCGCCTTAATATTAGGTCGTCCGAAAAGTTTCTTTCGTTTTATAAGGAAACAATGGATACATAATATTTTCCGTTTTATATTATTTTATCGAATTACGTATGATCCATTTTGTTTTATCAAGATAAAGATCACAACGTTCCACAGATTAGGTTTCACGTTTGTATAAAGATGCGTCGTTGTAAAAGACGTGTCTATAGAAGAAAGACACTTTTCGGACAACCTAATACATTACAAACGACAAACGAATCCCACAAACAATTGTTATCGGCGTTACCACCAAATGCTATGTCGGCAAGTATCTCGCTCTATCGACACGAAGTTACACAACGAACGATTGCTCACGGTTACTCAGAGTCTCATAATCGAAGCCAAGCATCGACAGATCGATCGGCCGCCGAGTCGATGCATCGGTCTTTAATTCGCCGGAAGATAATTAGAAAGTTTGATTAGAAGAAAAGAATAAATTGGTTAAAATCTCAATTGGAAAACACAATTCACGACGTGTTGCGTAAGATAAAGGTCCGCGAGCGTTGCAGCACGACCCGACGTAATCTTGCGCAATTATGCTCTTGCTGCACACTATTCGCAAGAATTTAATCGGTGATAAGCGAGCGGTCGGTGTGCGCGAGTCTGTGTGTCGCGGCCAGGATCGAGAAACGCGGTATTTTCACGGATATCGTTAGGAAATTGTACGAGAGTTTTTCTGAACGAGCGAACCGCCGCGCCGCTATCGCGAAACAGATGTCCGCGCGACGCTTGCGTAACGACAGTACAATTACATACATATACGTTAATAACAACGAAATCTGAAATAACAACGAACAGCGAGGGAAAAGAGAAATGCGATAAATCTGCGACGCTCGAGAGCAAAATTACAATGTGGAGATAAATCATGCTGTGATACGAGAGTGTGCGAGTAAGACACATAACAGATAAGTAATATAAAAGTAGGTAAATGAAAATATTTAGTTCGAAAAGATTAGATCGTCTTAGGCGAAAATCATGGGTGGTCTTTGACAATTTTTTGGGCAGTAAGTTATCGAGTAAATCGAAACTGTGTTCGAAATTATTTATTTTATATTAGGTTGTCCGAAAAGTTTCTTTCTGTTTCATAAAGCGATAGAATAAATGAACAACAATTTCTGTTTTATATTATTTTATTGAATTAAATACGATTCATTTCGTTCTATTTCTATTATTATGTTCGCGAATAATTCGATAAACTAGTATAAAACAAAAAACATTGTGCGTCTATTATTTCCTTATAAAACGAAAGAAACTTCCCGGACAACCTAATATATCTTGAAGAGTATAAAAGTATCTTTTCAATAAAATAACGATGTTCGATTAACTTGTTTCGTGGGAAAAATAGCAGGGAGAACTGGTTGACACGTTTATCGAATCTCTTCGTGTACTTTTTTAACATTTTATTAAAATTTCGCCTTTGTCATATTGCATAATTAAATTCCAAAGAAAAAGAAAAAAGGAAGAAGCTTTTCCACCTCCAAAATAGTTCTTAAATATAGTTCTATAGCTATAACACGAGAAGATACGAGCAGTATGATGTAACGAGAAGAAAGGAATTATTCAAACTTTTCAAGAGCAAGAACAGAAGTTCGTCGTTTTTTGTCACTAAGATCGACTCTTTCTTTCTTTCTTTTCCTACCTTTTTTCTTTTCCTCCAGTCAAAGGAGCTACTATTCACTGGAAACCTGCGCTCGTTAAAAATAACGATGCTATCTGCAGCGGCCGATCTCGCCTGAATGTTAATTCACTTTCTACGGTGGTAAACTGGTCAATCACGTTCCGATTGAAAAATGGTTTGACACGATTTACATTTTACGGTAAATTCGCAGGCAACGATCTACCGGATCGAGTTTAGCCAACACTCGGCGCACAGGCTTAGTCGCAGCCTTGAAAGCAGTCTCTTCGAGATTCTTGTTTTTTAGATCATATCACTTGGGATACGTAACGCAAGAGGTAAAGCAGGTTCATCGTGTATTTATGTCATCAGTTGCACGAGTGGTATGATTTAACTTGGGTCAGACGGATCTTGATCTTGGAAGTTGATAATAGCGTCGATATTAACTTAAATAGAACGAATTAATTAAATATTGTTGAAAACTTCGTTATCTCTTATCGTTGCTATAGCCTCGATTACTTCGCGCTTCTATTATTCTTTGTTTCAGAATTTTCATCTTTATTTGAGAATTACAAATTAAGTTGCGGAATATTTTATTTTTCCTCTTCGCGATAAATTAACAAAAGTATATACTTTTCCTAATTAATTAATTAATTAATGAAAGCATATATTTTTATCGTCACTACAATTACAAATGATACATCGTATTTCAGTAGAATAACTATTATATACGTAAATTGTAACAAAAAGAAAATACATTGCAACATGTGGGAAAAGAACGTGAAATAACGTAAACGATAAATAAGAAACAGTGTGAGAAAGAGGAGATAGAGTGGATGGAGCGGAAAAGGAAGGAAAGAAGTAAAAGAACTTTAGATATTGTGTATAATAAGCAAAAAGCAGAACCACGTATCCCGATAAGGGAATTGTTATCTTAAGTAAAAAGAAACTATTATATAAATGAAATAACTGAAGTTTCCCCAACAAATTAGAAGCACCGAGTGCGTATCTCTCTCCAGCAACGACTGATCGGTAGAGTCTTCACGCGTTTGTAGAAAATCTAGAGATGCAAAAACGTGCACGACGCATACAGTAGGCAAAGTTACGCGAAGCGTACGAAATAAAGTATTCGTTGTAACATTTACGTCTGTAAGTTCCATTTCTTCGAGCACGTTGGTAAAAATGCGAATTTGCAAGAATATCCGCGATCGCATATTTTTCCACTTCGACTGCACTTCCTTAAACTCTGTCACAGCAACCAACGAGCAAGAGAAGAAAGCCAGCAATTGCAAAAAACGAGCAATCGAACAATTAATAGAAGTAGCAAATTCTTGCGTGTCTCTAGCGTCTCAACTGTGTTAAGTATGAGCGTTTCTCCATGGAATCCCGACCAGTTCTCCATAAATATGTCGGCGACAAGAGATTCTTGCGTACTCATGGCCGAACGATAGTGATCGCATGGAAGAAAGGAAAAACGTGGGGCCGCGCAGGAAGATGAAATGGATAGCGACCAAGAAAGAATGATTCCCTTTTTTACGTTGAAAACCACGCGAACATTACTGGAATTCTACCGAAACGTGGCGTAATGCAACTCAGGTTGCCGAATGCGGTCCCATTGCACTCGATTGTAACTAAAATTGGCAGTCGGGGAACGCGTTAGTTGCGTTTCAAGCGAAAATTAACTGATCATTGGCGAGAAATGATGGAAAGGGTCTGTGAATTTTCTAGTTTGAGCATATGGTAATAATTTGATTGTTTGGGAAATTCGTAGCGTTTTTAAAATTGGGAAATTTCAATAAGATTCGCGCATGACCGAAGAATGTGCCAAAAATATTGAGTGTCATCGTCGGCTGAAGTATGCAACGTGAGTAGCTTCCATTTATGAGATAAAAATTATTTCGATTCTTGCTAATTATTTTATTTAACGATAAGAAACCTGTCGTAAATCGAAATGAATAAATATCAGAAATAGAAGAGACAGGGTACAGATCAATTGCACCTATCAACGTAAATGCTTAAATCGAAATTGTTTAGAAGACGGAAAGAACAGCATGAAGATTTCGTTTTTCAAAGAAAATAGACACGAATGCTACAATAGTCTTTGAAAGAGAAATTTCATCCTGAATTACTCTTCCCTTTATAAATAACTCGATGTTGCCAGCGTGTACGTACAAAACATCAAAGAGATGTTTCTACTCTTGCGAATCTACGTTTCACTTTATCAAAGAAATTTCAATTTCTCCTTGAAATTCTTTGAGAAATTGGTAGAAAAATTGAATACAAAATCTTCTGATTAAAGAAAGGAAGAACAGATCGTGTTACTTTCCAAAAGTTAATTTCCACCTAAGGATCCTTTGTTATCAGATAGAAACCGCTACTGTGCCTAAAGGTACGCAAGTCTCTGTACTTGTATAGCAACTGCAAACACGATGTTCGATCGTTGTCTAACATCTTGCCTCTATTCGTGCTTGTAATCGAAGCCCAACATTGATTGGCACGATACCGTGCGTACAAAGGATAGACGTTAAGGTACGGTGTTGTCTTTTAAGTGTCACTCGGTGCATTGGTTGTAATACGATATGAATTGTGTACCTGAATCGATACGAACATTCATGAAAATCGTATAAAGCGTGTTCAGCTTTGCACATCGGCATGATACAAAGGAACGAAAGAAAACGTGAATCTATTAAATATTCGTAGGTGATCTACTACTGTGACCATTCCTACGATAGATTCAAAGCGAATCATTATACATTTCCTGACAGAAGTATTTCGATTAGAATTTTATGAACATGGATTTTTCTAAGAATAGAAATCTGTCAAGTGACTAAGCACAAGCACCCATTGTTCTTAGTCATACGGACGCAACTTTAAGAAAAAACAAATTACTTATTAGATCGTGGATTTTTATACATTTATAAAAATGTGTAAATGTAGAAGAATAACAACAAAATAATAACAGTTAAAGTATAAATATAGCAAGCAGATAATTTATCAAGGGCAATATCACTATATTTTGCGACAATCAAAAAATAAAACACATCTTTGATCGGATTTCGTTTATTATCGAATATCTGTAAAAATATTTATAATTTGCATGAATATTCTACGAGCCAAGTATTACAGTTCGCGGCCTGAAAATCTCATCTTTCACGGATACAAATTTTAATGGAATCTAATCGAGCGTCTTACGTTAGCCAGAGAAAACGATTGAAAGAGAAATAGTACGAGCAATCGCCATAAGCTGACCTTTGTATCCATCTGGCAGGGAATGGAAATGTTTAATGCTGTACAACCAATTCAGACAATTAAGTCGGCGTCGTTTAATACAATCACGAGTCCGACTAATTAAAACTTTCAGTTATTCAATACGATAATCGTGCACGGTGGAAGGAAGTTAATGTCACAGGAAACGGTTTCGGTAGATTATGCGAGTAAAAACATTTTCACACCGGTTCAACGGATGATAAAACGACGTAAACGTTTGCGTTTAATTCGCGGTTTCCATTCCCCGACAGATATATTCATTCTGTGGTGTTGCGCGAGTCGTAATAACGATCCATTTTAACTATATTCCGGACTGATATACTTCTTTACCGTGTTGGCGTCGAAGGAGCAATCAACCGGGAAGCAAGAGTATAACAGAGAGTAACAAGAGCATAATCGAATCTCAAGAAAATTGTCTTTGCGAATTCTTTACAAAAAATGAAATGGAATTTTGCTTGTTTGACCGACACAGTTATCGTAAAGTACGGCGAGAATCACTTGCGCTCGATGATTTTTATATTGAGCTGGCAACTAAGTGATTGCGGATTTTGTCATTAGGTGGCATTGACAATGCCAACCCAATATTTAGAGATTTCACGACTCTTTTTCAAAGATCTTACACTTTCACGAATATTGTCTGATTTTTGATCAAAAAGAAATTTTTAGGATCGTGATCTTACGCGACTATACTACGGATATTAATACAATTTTATATTTTTACGAATATACCTAGAGACGTAATTTGAATAGAAATTTCTTTCGTCTACGTTCTAATGTCACGATAAGTACTTTATTTCGGATGATTTATATATTCTTGTCTATTACGCGTACTTTGTACTTTTAGAAATTCTTAAATATTCCCAAAATGCATAAACGTTCGCAGTCCATACACCACGCATATTTGTTTCGCAATTGTATTCAGCGACTGTCCCGAAGAAATGTAATTATTGCGAATATACTGTGGCGAGGAATTGTATTAATTATAAATACAAATATTCCGAGAAAGACAGTAATAAACCTGTCCTCTTCGCGATTACTAGATATATCTACTAAAATACAAGATCCGAAGAGTAGACAGATTAAATACCTTCAAGTAGAATGTATTGGCCGATGAAATTCCTTGGTCATTGAAAGGTTAAACAGGAATGTTTGATCGAGCCGCGGTGAAAAAGCAGAGGAATAAGAATAGACGAACCTGGAGAAGCGGGAAAACGAAGCTGAAGTGGGCGGTAGTGGAAGAAATCGATTTACCTGTCGTGGCTGCGAGCTGTTGCACACCTGTTGCTAATACAGTTGCAACTTTCGCTGGTCACTGCGCACGCGAACATGCTCACCTATGGTCCTTCGTCGTGATAAATTAAACGGCTGGGTTATCGAACGGAACGATCGTACGCGTTTCTGAATCATTTTCGATTCATCGATCATCGTTCTTTTTACGATTGGTCCTGATTATCGACGCTTGCTTGGAATCGATAGTTTTATGGAAATTCTAAAAGAGAAGGTCGCGGAGGATGTACTTGCTGAGATTTCGTTTCCTCGGATCTACGCAACAGAAAAATGACGAAAAGACGAATCGTAAAAATCTAACGATGTTTGTAAAAATTACGTAGCTTCAATAGGTTCTTCGTCTTTTGGAGCTATCGAATGATCGATATTCTTTTTACGACAAGTACAAGGTTTATGTTTGGACCGTAGAGTAAACCGTAAGTATTTCCGAGTAACTAAAGCAAAACTTGTTGACAGAGAAACGGTGAAGTTAAATGTTAGGAAGATTTCACCGAAAATATAATTTCTTATCGAAAGTTGTAAATAAGGTTGCGGTTCAACCGCGTTAGGAGATAAAGTTTGTTGTGTTAGAATTTTCGATGCGGCAATTCCTTGGAAAAACTTTCCTGCGTAGACAAAACAGAATCTCTCTTTATTATCACGAACATCGTTCGATAACATTATTTCTTTTTTGTTTTTTTTTTTTTTTATTTTGTTTTCCGAGGAATAAATAGCCAGATAATTTGCAGCTATTTTCGACCAATTTTCAATCTAATTATTATTGCGGTTTGAATAAGCAGGAAGAATAGGGAGCCAGCTGCACGAGCTTGCAGCCAACGTTAAAATAATCTGCGGTACAAATACGTAGGAAGAAAACGTACCAAATAGAATGTAGTGGACTAATAAAATCTAAAACGAATAGAATCTAATGGAATGTTTTAAAATGACCACCCATGTAAAAATATTAATTATCACACTCGGGAGTAATATACGAGAAATATGACGAAAATTAAGAAGTTTGCCTTCGAAAAAAATAAAAATCACTTCAAATAGTGTCATAGTTGCTACGAGTTTCCAATGGCTATGTATCCACGATTCTTTCGCAGCTCGATAAAATAACGAAACTCGGCCAGCCTGTGCTAACGAAATTTCAAATTTATATTATAAGTGTCCATGTAGGTACTTTGTCATTGGCCACAGTACATACGATAGACTGTCTCGTATCGTCTCGATTTACACGTCATAATCTTGGAGCGCCGTGAATCTTGAAGAGCCTCCAAGCGGTACGTCGGCCCGTGACCAAAAATGCACGTCACGGCCCGTACGATCGTAACACGACGTCGCTTAAATTTTCTCGTCGCGATTTTTTCCTACGGGAAGGTGTCACGTGTGAATTCTATTTGCCTCTGCTTGCGCGCACGCACGATCTCGTTGGTAACCAATACGATTCGACACGGCTATCGTGCCAAAATTACGACGAGGCTCGCACGAAGAACGATGATCAGATGCTGCGGACTTTTATGCAACTTTATATTCTTATACGCGTAACCGCAAAGCGATGGAGGCTGAATAGAAATTTCTTTCGTTCAGCAAACCTTCGCGACAACTGTGCTTAAATATTCGAAGCTTAAAGCTCGACGTGTGAAACATGAATTTCGATATACTTATTTAAAGTTTGAAATTCGAAATATTACACCGGAAGCGTGGCATATTTGTTGAAAATTAATTAATACGTAGCGATACGTTCGAATATTTGGAACGAATTTTTCCATTAAAATTCAATTTCCATCCTACAGAATCTCTCGGAGATAAAATTTTGATTATTATTAACGACCACGCGTTACGGTTCGTTCCGATTTCTGGAAATATCTGTCGGTTGTAGATCGGTCGAGTTCTTTGCCGCGAGCTCGCGGAGAAGAAAGAAAGGAAAAGGACAGGAGGAAGAAAAAAAAAAAAATGTTAACGAAACCGGTAGCGGCATGAAGGGAGAAAAAATCGATTTTCCTGTCACTTGCGACCTTCCACACTTCGAAACTGGTGAAAACCGACCTCTCGAGTTATACATCGAGGCATTACGCAGGGTGTGGTAGGTAACGCACAAGGTTGACTACATTCACGCTGGCGCCATTATCTACTCGCTCGAACGAATTGTTAAAGGAACGAGTCTTAAAATTGTCCCCGTTTCGCTATCGAAAGGCGAATTCGATCGGCTGAACACCGACCAACCGCCTCGTCGAGGCGGTTTCCCGAAGGTTTCTCAACGATCTGACCTCCGTTCCATCGACAATCGGTTCTTTTCAACGATACAGCTACCAACGGCCTTAAATATTCTTTTGACTATTCTTTGGTAGAAAAAGTGTCAGACAAGGTAAAGAAGACGGTGTTTTGTTTCTTTTCTTCAATGATTTGGCGCTTTTCTCAGCGATTCGAAGAAAAGAGATAGAGTATCGTAATGCTGCGCATAAGTCAATTTTAAAAGAGTTCCATACAGTTGTGAGATATAGAACGAGAGGCAGAGATCTTCGTACTGGAACAAACGTCAATTAGATTTATTAACGTAACAAAACCGTACATCGAAGTGCTTGCCAGAGACAATTTCTTCGCCTCTACGTACATTACCAACTCGTAAGAGGACAAAAGCGAGCAAAAAACAAGAAACCACGAAATTGGAAACATCTTACGTATAACTTGAAAGCTTTAGCCTTAAGAAAGATTTCGGTCTTCCGTCATTCTTACCTCCCTCTTGATCTTTACCTTCACGGAGTAACCATTTAAAAAAGAAGACAATAAACAGCCGCCGCTAAAAATAATAAGAAAAAAGAGCACTCCTACCCAAACCTTCGCTCCTGCACGATAACCCCCTCCCTCCCCAAAAAAGAGAAGAAAAAAAAACATACAAAGAACCAACGAAGAATAAACTAACAAATTAAAAACTCCTTCCATGTGATCTGAAACCTCTACCAGCTTGAAAAAACATCGTTTCTCAATTAGTGTCAACCAACTCTTTACCTTCATGGAATAATCAAGCAAGAAGGAAGATAATAAACAATCGGAAGGAAAAAGAACCGAGATAAAAAGAAAGGGAAAGAAAAGAGGAATTGCAAAAAGGCGAAGCCCAGAGAAGTCGTTAACGTGAACGAAAGGAACGTTAGCATTGGTAACCAGAAAAGAATGCGACCCGCTGTTTCGCAATGTCGCGAGAGGGACAAAGCAGCTGGTGCTTGTAGCCTTGTCATATCGGTCGCTGTATAGCGATCGATAAAGGACCGTTAAATAATTAAACGGCGCATCTCGTGGGATTTATCGTAGACCAACACCTGGTAGGCGATAGCGCGGCCATTCGTATGGAATCGTACGATTCGATCGATTCCACTTCGCGGCACGCCCTCAGCACATCGGGACAAGGCTTCTCAACCGAGCTCGAGCCGATTCATTCTCAACCTAATTCGTGCGCCATACGTGCACCACCGGTTTATCTATCGTCTTGTAACTGTATCACCTAACCGGAAGCATCGAGAAATGGAAATATTATCGCGTTGCCTGACGACTGTACAGGTTGCTTCGAAAGAGTCACCAGTCGTGTCATTGGATATCGTACGAACGATCTCGAGCGATTGATCCATTTGAAATACAGTTTGCTTAGTTAAATAGGGTATTCGAAAGCTAACTTAAAAAAAGAAAAAAAGCGTAGAAAAATCCAAGAAGATTTTAGTCTCATCGGTACGACGATCTGCAACGACATCAATTTCATCAGTTCTTATAATCCGAAGGGAATCAAGGCCGATCGAGATGACCTAAACATATTAACGTACCGAACGTAAAAGTAGCAAGTAACTTGAAGCAACCAACCTATTTGAAACACATTTTCCCCTATTATTCGTTATTTCTTCCCCTCGTTATTTCAAACCTAATCTAAAAAGTCTATCGCAGAAAGATTCACATGACCAAACTTCGATCTCATCGATCTCACAGTTTGCATCGATTTTGTTCAGTTTCTACGATCTCGAAGGAACAAAGGTCAATGAGAAAGAACAATTTAAGGAAATACTATGATCCATCGAACACAAAAGTGTCGTCAGTGACGTTTCCGGTTACCAAACAAACGACCTTGAGCAATCGCGTTCTAACCCGTTCTCCCTTGAAGTATAATCCGGCATAGTCTAAGAGTCTATTAAACAACGATTCGCATCCGTAAACCTTGACCTCGCCACTGTGACGATTTGTATCGACTCCGATATCTCTTCCAGTTTCTACAATCCCGCGCGAATCAAGGCCGATGAAAGAGTCTCGTAAAGCAAAGAGAGCCGCCTGGCAGAAGTCGATTCCACGGCTCGGGCCATAAATCGTCGCCGGATCTCGTTGCATAATTTACCGTTGGTACATTTTAATCGAAGAAAATTGACGGCCGTAAACGTCCGCCCGTGGCTGGGAATGTCTAAATTGCACTTTTAACAGGCACCGCAACCGTCTTATCGCACGGATCGATCCGGACTCTCGATTTACGAGTTGCTATTAATTAACGGTCGATCCACGAGCCGATCGCACGATTTATCAAGAAAAACGATCTTCCGAAAACATCGGTTCCCGACTTTCTATCTTGCTCAACGCGTTTCTTCGTATTCTTCCCACGTAATTGGTGCTGTTTTCAGTCGATTCAGAGGCAGACGCTGGCATGGTGCCGCTACGAAAATTCCTCAAGGTGTTCGACCAACGCGCTCCATTTTCTTAACGTTTTCGTACCTGGCCGTTCAAAATACGCGAACGTTTTTCACAAAATTAATCATCTCGCTACGATACTCTAGAAACTGGAGTCTATCTTTGCTACGCGAACCGAGTCGGTGTTCGTCGATTACGTGTATTTGTCAGCTATAAAACGAAACGTCAAAGTCTAAGCGTATTTCGACAGAGAATTAAAAAACCCATCGCTGTTCGTTGATATGGACGATGAATTGGATAGAAACATCGATCGGTCGTTTTCGTAACTCGAACATAAATATCCTGAAAATATCATATACCGTACGAAATTGCATAGCACATTGTACAGCGAGATCGTCGATAAAGAGTCGTGTCAGACGAGAAGAGATCCGATCTCGTAACAATACGTATTCTTATCTGCGTATTTATTTCTGTCATAGGAATTTAATTTTGACCATCAAAGTATTAAAATATTTAGATACATATCATAGTTTGATAAACCTACGTAATATCGAAGTAGACAGAAAAAGGCGAGCCAGCCAATGGCTAGCGGATTGCTCGTGGATGATGCGATCTTGATATAATTTCAAGGGCGAGGTACACGCGGTGCGGCACACACCGAGCACGCGTGTTCGAGTCGCAAACCGGGTATTTTCGGCCGCAAATCGAACGTTCGACGTGTACGAATACGGTTTCGGTGTACGCGAAGATCGCCTATGACGAAATGCTGCGCTGATTCGCGTTGGCGCCAGTTTACGTATTACGAATGACAGTAGAACTTGGTTCGTCAAACCCAGTGGAAGATCTTTTCTCGCGTAGAAAGTGAAATCGATGGAATTCGAGTGTTGCGATGCAACGAAGGAAAAATACGCGATAGAAGCGAAACAAACGAAACTTAAATTTCTCGCGAAAAATTCTTCTTACGTCGTTAACATCGTACCGCATAAATGAGCTAAAAGTTTGTGCCAACTCGCATTTTCGTCCTACACAGTGAAAGTACTTGATTATCACTGTAAAGAAGCATAAGTCGCAGCCATCTTCGTGTATCGTATGCAATGACTTTTTTTTTTAAGCATACGTGCTTCCAAGAAACTGCATCACGTTATCCATACGTACGTTACACGTGTTGAACGTACATGAAATCATAAACAGGTATAAGCAGGTATCGTCGATAATCATTATCGATACGTTGACTAACAATGTTTCGAACGCCTCATAACTATCTTGTATAATGTTTCATCAACATAGACAAGCTATAAACGTACCTCCTAATCGACCACTCATTTGCTTATCCATCCAACAGTTGCTCTTGGAAAATTTCTATTCGATTTACAGTTTCAAAGAAATATTAAAGCGTTCGCTCAAATTTTAGCAAACAGTTGTTTGTATGAAAAAATGAATTTAAACCTACGGTGGAAACGATTATTTTCTAAATTCTCCTATTATCGTTTTTCTAAATCGAAGATCTAACGATAAGAAAAATGTACAAAATGCGAATAATACAAAAAGATCGAAATTCTCTAACAGTAGAGGATGCGAAGTAAATTTCATTACTTTAGATTTATTAGATAAATTTACACGAAAATCAAGTCGATCTAATCAACAGAAATCATTTACGAGGATCTGAAGGCCTCGATATGATCGCTCCTAACGATCGTAATCGGTTGGAACGATTGGAATCGGGTATCAAGGGGATAATACGGTGGTATATGTCTGAATCAGTTGGTCCATTCAGTGGCAATGACCGGCGGACCTTGCAGCCAACCGACGAGCCAGAAATTGACAATAAACGCCCATTCACGTAATAACAATGCCGCAATGACAGCCGTGCGTGTGATATGTAAATGCCATGTCCACTGACGACAATGACTGACACTGAAACTACCGACGATTCATCGAAACCGGGTTCGAATTAATCGATGGATACATAAATCATTAACAAGACCAGTTGATCCATAAAAACGGGAATAATTAATTAGTTAGATGTTCCGCTTCTCTTTCAAAAGAATTCAATTATCGTTGTTATATCGTTCACGATTTTTGGATTACTTCAGAACCGAATTTTCTAAGCTGTGGGAACAATTTCTTACTCGTCTTTGTTTCTCAACTAATTTTCATAAATTTTTCCTAATTACGATTATAACATTCTTTGCATAACTTGACTCTCTTGGAATCAAATTTTCCTGATTATGGGAAATATTTCTATTTTAACTGTTAAAAGTCGGTAGTTAAACCGACGTGCGTAAAATAGAATCGAACATTGTCATTTTCCTAAGAAATAATTGTCGCACAAGCCTAATGTCGTTTCTATCAATGACGAGTTTCCGGCATAAACAAAGTGTTTTGCAAAAATTAACGACTGTATTTTCGATTTTGATAAATTTATTCGGTTTTTCTTTAAACCATGGATATCGTATCTTTTTGTTTAACTGTGTTATCGATGTAATATATATTACATTGACGTGGTTGTCTTATCAGGCTAGATAAATGGTTAGGCCAGATAATTTTATGCGACACTAAATTATCGCTTCGTGTCCGTGACATTCTTTCTGCTATTTCTCATTTCACTTAAAATTGTTTTTCAGATTGAACTTTACGTATAAATTAGACAACTTTATAATTCTGAAGATATGTTGCGCGTACAGTTGTTTATAAAGTGCTAGATCAAATATGTAATTTAAAGTAACAAGGAAACATCGTTGCTCGTTTATTTTCTGGTAAAAATTGGACAATTTTTAAATTTATCAAAAACCTGTCGAAAACTTGTTTCCTGTTTTTCAGATTGATACGAACTTTCCTTCCGCTATTCCTAGCTTGCGTGTTAAAACAAATTGTCCAATTTTACGATTAATTGATCTTAAAGAACGCAATAAAGTATCGTTTAAAGCGATCGATTAGATAATCTGGTATAATACAAAAATATCGTTTCAAGCATAGAATTTTTCTTTCGCAATTTCTGCAATTATGCGAACCGAGCAGTATCGTAGAATTTCAATATTTGATTTTGAAATTTAATGCGTTTCACCGCTGTGAAAGTAAATATAATAAGTAAATAACGATATAGATTGTCAATTTTCAATGATTAACGCGTAACATGTTACGTTGATTACTTTAATTAAAAAAGACAACAAAGGTGTCAAACAATTTGTACATCTGTAATTCGCAAAACACGTGTGTGACCTTTAAATGTTCTGATAATTTAACAAATAGATATAATACAATGAATTTTACGTTTGAAAAAAGTAACAACGAATAAATTAAGAAACGTGTCAATTATTATAATTTAACGCACGTCATAATGCTATAAATGATATTATAATATCGGAGTAATTTTATCGAGTTAAATCGATGGTGGAAATATAGATAAGATCGATACTGGTAATGCAATGCTAATATTATCGATGTTGGCGTTAGTTTAATCAGAACACCAAAGATGAATGGATATTACACTATTGTATTACAGTCAGCTTCATTATGTATCTGAGAATCTACTAATGCGATAGAACCACTATGCTATACTACCATTTTCTTGGTACAAATAATTTTATTATTTTATATTGGAACGCGATGATATTAAGAAGCGCTCGATTTTACATGGCGACGAAGGGTTAATATTTTGCAATTTTCAGCAGATAAACTTATTACTCTCAAACTTATATTACACACATTTCCATTGAAAATACATCAATAGAATTGTAAAAGTTACGCCACTTCATCGTTTAAACAGAAACTATAATTATGAAATAATTATGAAATTAAAAATTAATAAGGGTAAATCAATTTCATGCAGCTCGATCTTATTCTTTACAAATGTAAAAGATATAATATAATTCATTTTTAACAAAATAAAAATTTCGATGATCCCTGGAACAAGGCGGATAATAACCCGAAACCCTCGAAATTTGATTACTTCGTTAAAACACCTTTATTTCTAACAAAAGGAAAAACATAGAAAATCTCTGCACGAATGTCGCTACTCTAAGAAAATTTTTACTTTTACCAAAATAAATAAATAATAGATCTCTAATAGTAGAAATTATTATTCAAAAAATTGATATGTAATCGAAACGATAAATTAACCCTAACCCTGCCAGCCTCGGTCAAACGATCGCTTTGAAAATTTCATTAAAAATTGTGCGTTCATCGTTATTTCTTTCGTTCGTCCAACGTTATGTGAATTCTTATATTACCTGATTAATCGATTTCTCAATTTTTATTAATATAAGAATTTACATAAAGTGAGACGGACAAAAGAAACAACAATAAACGTACAATTTTAAACTAAATTTTAAAACCGGTCTCCCGACCTGGCCTGGCAAGCTCAACGCTAATTCATTTTCTCGATTCGAAAGCTTCTGACAAATAAAAAGAAAAAGTGGCGAAATAGCTATTGTACGTCAAAAGTTTAATATCCACCATAATTTCATGGTAGTACGACTATTACAAGCATAAACTGCCAAGAACAGTCTACCAGTTTCTCTAGTTTCCTCTTCAACGCACCTCAATCGCATTCAGCCTTCGACCCTGCACCCTGCCGCGACAATCAGACGCCCTGAGCAACGTTAGCCGGACTCCGGCTACGATAGAGCAACCGATCTAGGTCAATCGGTTGCCAGGCAACAATTTCCTCGTCTCGTCGTACGCGTTGTCTGAAAATCGACGACGTAACGTCGCTCCTCGTTGAACCGGGAAGTATACAGCTCCCGTGGGTATTTTCCCTGCACGGTTGTTGCCTCAATTTTGAATCGATTACGCGGTCGAAGAAGCGATCGAACTGTAACCGCATCGGGATTCGGCTCGTGTGCAAACGAACGCCGGCCAATTTCCACGAATTCACCGCGGTATCGAACGAAGGTAATGGGGAAATTGGTCGAACGCTGTGAAGAACTGGAAGCGGCCAGAGACGAAGAGACTCTATTACCAGTCGAGTTGTAGCGATCATCGAAGTTTCTGACCGAGTAGAAACTTTCTACCTGGGTTCGATGTTTCGTTGTTTCCAGGTTTTATGGTGGAACAGCGTGATCTCCAAGTTAGGATCCTGCTTTCGTTAGAATTTTAGATGGGTAAGAAATAAATGTTACGTTTCGTGTATTACTTATTTTCAATTTGTTAATAATTCAGTGTATTAAACGTAAATATTCCTAGCTTTTACTCTTCGTAGTAATTAGTAGATCAATCAATTTCTTCCTACATTTTGTATTTTTAGTTGCACGTACACGTTGGTATCTTTGGTCTTTGAATCTTTTCGATAGGCACGTTCTGAGCGACTAGGATTTATTATACACTGGTATTAGTAAGCTTCTCTGTAAATGAACAGCTTGTTTCACGATTTAAGTAAACGTTTTGGACGTTTGAAAAATAGGATGAATATTCATTCGTTGATGTTATATCATATTTTAGTGAAGTATTAAAAGAAACGTTTTGCCTTAGAAAATGAAACGATAGAACTTTGTTGGTAACCAAGGTTTCCTTTCCTATTTATCCGTGGAATTTTCATAAGATAAATTCGACATTGCGGTATTGTATTTGCGAAACGGAGTTAAATTAGAGCAAGGAAGAGAATGACAGTGGTTTCGCAGGTACGCGTTGGATGACGCACCTGCGACAAATTTTCGATTCCCATGGGCCAAACAATTTCTAGACAAAGCGAATTTACTCGGTGATGTAAAATTGTTAAGATCGTTGTACGGCAAGCTTAGTCTGTAATAAGGTTTCCTGAAACTTGTCTACTTTTCGAAGAACCGTATACACGAACGAGCATTAATCCGTGTCTTTTATGCTCCAATTTGCCTGCATTCAATTGTATTCAATGAAAACTCGCAGCGGTGCGATTATCATCACGACGTTACGTTATTTCGCTACCAACCAGTTTGTTGATAAAAAGATAATAATCTCTGTACGAAGGGAATTCTGGGCGAATTATCTTTAAGATTCGCGTAGATAAAATGCTTTTAAATAATTATACCAGCGCGGTGCACGATTGTTTTATCTGCGAAACTCCTCTGTTTTCGTATAATTGTGATTTCAATGAAAATACAAACTTCGATTATTTCGTAACAACACGCAGAAATTAGAAATTCCCTCTGATTGTTGCGCTCGTCATACTATTTGCGTTTCATTGTTGAAATAAATAACGCGAGACCTTGACGCAATAAAAAAAAATGTTCCCCGTAATTCATTCTTATCTCGATCGATCGCTATTTTCAATAAACAAGTAAAACAAAGTACAAACGACGTACTATCGTCCATTATATCGTTACCATCCATTAGTATTGCATAATTATTCGGACAACTTAATTCCAAATTTACACTTCGATGCTTCCACTTGTATAATTAATGGAAAGTTCTCGGCTTACCTAACGTTCGTCCAACTACGAGCGATCTTCGTAAACTATTTCAGTTTCTGTTTACATTTTGTCAAACACGTTGTTCGAACTTCGTTGATCGAGTTGATCGCTGTTCCGAGCAAAATGTCACGAATCGAATCTGATCGAATCGAACGAGATCAACGCAAAGCGAAACTCGTCGCGAGCGAAAGAACGCGAGTTAAGCTTTGACGAGGCTAACCGAAGCCAATGTAAATGCAAATCCAAGCTTCCACGTATTACGATAGTTAAAGTTAATGAAACGAGGAACAACGGTGAAATAATTGAAATTGTTCCGTACAGAAATAACACGAGCTCTGCGTGCACATGCGACTACTGTCTACGGATCAATGTCACACGACGAACAATCAATGAGAATTGGTTGGTCGATGGAGACATCGCAGATACCCGGCGCCCGTATTATACCCGCTTCGTGTGGGTGGCTGGTACAATCGTGTTCGTGTGCGTGCACCCTGGCCACACACGTAAACAGGTCGTGTCCGTGATAACCAGCGTGTCATTAGCCTGTCACGGACGACGAGACGCGACGCGCGGCGTCTCTCCGATTTCATCTGGCGTCAATGATCGGGATCAATTTGCGCTGACTTTGCCCAGAGGGTGGCACGAACCTACCAGACACTGGCAGACTTCGATCGATTTCACGCGATTTATGATCGAGACGTTGTTGAATCGCGCGGTTCGCATAGAAAGAGATTTTGTTCTTATTTCATTCGCAGGAAGTGGATCTACCCGATGTCGCGATCTGTCGGTGAGAGGATACGGTTGGATTAGCGTCCTACCTGCGCTGGGATTTGCAGTGTGTTATACACATACTTGGAGATTAGCATCCGCAGATTTCAGTTTTAGCGACCTGTTTCAACAAAGTGCGATGGCTTAAGGAACTTAAGTTTATTGCCATAAACACTGATTATCATCTTAAACCGCGGAATGTTTGATCGTAAATCAAGAAATATATATGTCGGAGATGAAAAGACACCGGGCTTTCCCTTAGAAGTTCCGTGGAGGGTTTCCGATACTTCAACCTTATTAACTCGATATAATGGTCCGAGAAACTTGAGATAATGAGCTTGGGCTCGAGGCGACAACTAGTCAGCGAACGTAGCCGCGGTCACGGGATGAGTGTTTTGCTTAGCAGAGGTGTGGACTGATTGTGTAGTTCTTCTTAGAAAAAAAAGGGATCTAGCTGTAGCGGCACACGGACTCTAGGACAAAGCAAGCCACGTGTGGCTTTGCCTTAGAAGTGTTTATATTATGGGCCACACATTGTATTAACGATTGAACTCCAGGCGGAA